>ML801798.1:190433-211533 GCA_009831015.1 Picea engelmannii
GGTCCTCCCCTTGAGAAGAAGGAAGCTCCTTCTTTGAAGATAGGGTATGAACTTAGGTCTTGTTCCAAACAAAAAGAAGATTCTTCTTCTTTTAGAGACCTATCCCTTAACCCTATTCAAAACAACCTGGTGAGAAGGAAGTCTCATTTTTAAAAGCACAACAAAAATTAGTTCAGGACATCATGAAAGGTAAACAATCCACTATTCATAGGGCCCTCGGAGTAGGGAAATCCCTCTCCATGTTTGTCCTTTCCTTCAAGGCGAGAGGTCAGGTTGGGGGTGCCTGAAATTAGCTAGCCCTCAAAAGACTCATTTGATTCAAAAATAAGATGTAATTTTAATATAGAAGACTATGTGTGAAGGTTCTAAAGAAATAAGCATGTCGAAGCCTTGGATTAAAAGGTGGTCTTTTTTTTTTTTGGATGCAATAGGATAGTTTGGAGGCTTAATTATAGGGTGGAGTCTAGACTGCAAAGCTCTCTCAACTAGGTTGTATAATTTATCCATCTCTGTGAAACTTGAAGTTAAATACCTTGGATTTATCCTCAATATTTTAAATATATATGTTGGAACACTGAGAGGAAGGGGGGTGAATCAATATTAGCACTTTTATCACTTTTAACCATAGTATATGATCTTCAATTTAATCAACAGTCTATCAATGTATCAATCAACAATATATCATCAATTTAGCATGAGCACATAAACATAAGAAACATCGCATCACATAAAATACATGGTACACCAAAATTTACGTGGAAACCCAAATGGGAGAAAACCACAGAATGATTTCTTATATATATCAAAGATGAAATTCATTGGAAGAACCAACTTCCCAATTCTCCAGCTACAACTGGAAGAAGGCTATGAACCCCTATTTATAATCTCCAATCTGAAGGAAGATAAAACTCCCTAAATTCTATGGCTCCAACCATAAGGAGGGTACAACCCCATGATTCTCAGGCTCAAACCTTAAGGAAGCTCCAACTACCTATGTTCTCCGACACCAACTGGAAGGAGGTTACAACCCTATTTCCTTGCCTCGTCTTGCTGCCATGAAATATAAATGTAGATCGACTGTCACTACCACTGTCACTGTCATTGTCACTGTCACAATATCTGTCACTACCACTATCATTGTCTCTGTCACTATCACGATCTCTATCACTGCCTTTGTCACATCAACCTGTATTTTGTCAACTTGTCATTGTCTCTGACCTGTCACTGTCACTGTACCATCAATATGTAGTTGTCACTGTATCATCAACCTGTTATACCAAAACTTGTGCCATACCATTCATCAACTGTGTACCGACAGTGCATCAATCATGTACCATAAGATATGCCAAGTGCAGATACCATAACATCATAAATCATGTACTAGAACAACAACCACATATAAAACCAATACCATATACCATAGCATCAATCATGTATAGACCTGTACCATATCATCAATGAAGAGCCTCAAAGAACCAAGGCATGTGCCACATGCATATGCCACCATACATCAAGTGTATACCGCAACCATACATCCACAATGCAAAGATGAACCATACCAGTCATGTCATAACCATGTAGCTAAGATGTACCTCAATCACATGCCAAACCAACCATACCTCAGGCATGTATTATATCATGGCCAAGTATAATCATCACGAAAAACACATAAGCATACCAATACCTCTATAGCTGACCTGATACACAGTAGATCTGACCCATAAGCTCACTTTTGACTTCTGGGACCTGGTATTAGCATAACCCCCAAATTTGTCTTGTCCTCACAAGACTAGACATCCTATCACGCGGGGTCTCATGTGACGATCCCTAAGAAACCTACAGGGGTGCCTCGCGGGACACTAGTGGTCTGACCTGCAGGGGCCAACCAAACTAGGGTTTCCTCAGCAATCTTAGCACTCCTCTACAACCCCGAAACTTCTGCACTCCTCTCTTGTCGCTACCTCATATTTCTTCATCGCTAACTTTTCAAATAGATCACTAGTTCACTAGAATATGTTCAATAGAATAAGTGAGTGAATATACTTGTGAATGACTCCTTGAGGTGTATTTATACCTTTTCTAAGTAACCTCTCTCCTTAATCTTAGGGGCTTCTAGACTTTCTTGTTACAACCACTTTACCCTTTCATTAAATACTTGTAACTAACTAGGGGCTTCTTAACCATTCTTCGAGGATTCTAACTTTACAAGGCCATAACTCCTCAACCATGAGGAACCACGCGGCATACCACCTATCACCAAAAATGGCATGATGAGGAATATCCATCCATGAGTGAGTAACCTTCATTTACACAATCCTTCATGACCTTTTTCCTCAATCAAATACGGGTTCCATATCCATGCCTTTGGGGCTACCAGACTTCTTAAAGGGTTGACATCAATGAAAACCAATATTTTAACAATACATGGGCCATATTATGATAGAATCACATATTCGGAACAATTGGCATATTTTGGGGCTCTGAGTCACTCCCATATTCTAATCAGCGGTGAATTGAATCTCACATTATCCTTGAGGGAAATTTGGGGATCCAACCCACGACGGAACCCTCAGTGTGATTTTTTTCTCAGCTTACTTTGAAAAGAACCATCTAATTGACATCGAACCAGTGTAGTTAGTTCCTACCTAGAGGAACTTCAGAACAATTGTGGGAGTGATGTCCAAAAGACTAGATATAATTTTGGTTTCAGAATCATTGATGAATAGTTCCCTCCTAATGAAGTCTTATGTATCGACCGAAGGTCTCTCGGATCACTTATCAGTTTCTTTCAATTTGGACTCAAGTGGTGATTCCCCCTTTCTCCCTTAAAATTCAATCAAGTGTGGCTCATGAAGGATGATTATTGGACACTCTTAAAAGACACATGGGTGCATCTTGAGCCTTCATCTTTGTCATCCTTTATGTTCCAATTTTCTGAGAATATATCTAGAGTTAAAGCGGTTATGAAGCACTGGTTAAAATCTTATAAAGATAGGAATCAAGCACAACTAAAAGAGATTTAGGATAAGATCACACATCTCTATATGGATAATTCTTCAATTCCTCTCTCAGATATTCAATTGGATCCATTGTGGGCTTGTGAATTCACTCTTCATACTATTCCGGAGAAGAAGGAGAAAACTTGGTAGCAAAAGAACATGGATGTATGGATTAAAGAGGGAGACACCAATACAAAATTCTTTCACCAATTTGCAAATTTCTGTAAAACTATGAATACAATATGGGAAATCAGGGTTGTGAATGGCTCCATGGTTTGTTTCTTTAAGGATAAGGTAGAGGAAGGGGTGTGTAATTTTAAAACCCTATTTCAAGAGCCTAGTGGTTGCCCAATTCAAGAGATCCTGGAAATCATGTAAAAATTCCATCTTGTATTTGCTAAGAAAATGAATCGTTCTCCAACAGATTTTTTGAAGTCAGAAGTCCAAGCTACACTTTCCTCTATGAAAAAAGGGAAGAGACCGAGACCAGATGGCCTCACGATGGAATTTTTCCTGGGGTTTTATTATGTGTTGAAAGATGACATTTTAAAGGCGGTAATAGAATCTCAAATCGGGTAAAGTTCTGGGTTCTTTTAAATCTATGTTCATCACTCTTATCCCTAAAAAAAAAGATGGTGTAAGCTTCAGAGATTACTGATCGATATCTTGTTGTAATGTAATTTACAAAATAGTGGCCAAAATTATTGCCAGAATATTAAATCCTATCCCAAGTGAGATTATCTCTGAAGAGCAATTTGGGTTTTTTCATCATGGACAAATTCATGATGCAATGGCACTTGTGCAACAAGCTCTCCACTCAGTAAAACAATCTTACTAAGCAACGACAAACCTTAAATTGGATTTATCTAAAGCTTACAATAGAGTAAGCTAGACCTTTCTCTGTTTAGTCTTGGTGAAAATTGGAATGGAACTATCTATCATAAATTGGATTATGGGTTGTGTCCAATTCATTTCATTTGCTGTCCTCATTAATGGAGCATCTTCCAGGTTTTTTAGAGCTTTGAGGGGAATTAAACAAGGTTGTCCACTATCACCCTTTCTCTTTCTCATTGTGGCGGAAACACTGAGAAAATTTCTAACCGATGTAAGGTTAAAAGAAGATTTCAAAGGGGTCAAGGGGGAATGTCATGAAACCATTCTCATCGATGATGTGCTTGGATTTGCACATGAATCACTAAGGGATCTATCCTCTTTAAAAGAAATTACGGATCTATATTGCACAACCACTAGAATGGAAATAAATGTCGACAAATCTTTCTTTATACCTCACTATTTGCCTGATCAAATACTACAGCAGATGGAAACTCTTCTTCCCTTTCCTAGAAAAGGGTTGGAAATGGGCTTTAATTATCTCTACTTTCTCCTCAAACCAGATAATTACAGATTTGCAGATTGGCTTTGGTTGTATAAAACATTTGAGGCAAGGATATCGTTATGGATTAATAGGTTTCTCTCAAGGGGAGGAAGACGTCCTCTATTGGTCCAAAAACCCAATTATGGGGGATTTTAATGCAATGTGTGGTTGAAAAATAGTGGTGGTGGAGTATTCTCTAGCAACTTAGTTCCCCTTTTAAGAGAAAAATTACATTCTGGCTTGCGATAAAAAATAAGATGTTGACATGGGGTAATAGATTCAAAAGACGTTAGGTCGGCCCTAGTATATGTCCTTTATGTAAAACCAATGAAGAATCCTCCTCTCACATATTTATTTGTTTCCCTTATGCAGTTTAGGTTATGAGGATCATGATGGAAGATCTCAAGCCAAAGACCTCCTAGTCGAAAGCTAGGCTAAAGAACTTCTTGAAATATTGGCTCATGGAAAAAACTGTGAAGCAATATGAAGGGTTTCCATGCATTATGGTTTATGTTTTATGGTGGGCACAAAACTCGAGTATATTCATAAATGAGGACATTCTTCCTGCAGTTAGAACATGTTTGATAATAAACATTTCCTAGGATCATAGTGTTGAGGCTAAAGAAAAAAAACAGAGGCTCCCAATCATGCCAGAACTCAACCTCGATATCTCGTGGGGGTACTACGATGGAGTCAGTCAAGGGAATCCACTTGTATGTGGGGTTGGTGTTTTTCTTTTCCTAAAACATAAACATTATGTTCATATCCACTACACCCCAGGAAGGGGTGCAAAAAATAGAGTAGAATCCATTGCTTTGTGGAATTTGATGGAGGTTGCATTGAGAAAAAGTGTAAGGAAATTGCAGGTGCTAGGACACTCAAAGATTCATTGACTGGGAAAAAAAAATCCTTTGTGGAAGACATCTACCTCAGCCCTTTGCTCCAAAATATATCGACCTCTTCTCAATCCCTCAAATGGCTCTCCTTCTAACACATCTATTGTGAGTTGCATGGGAAAGTGGACGAGTTGTCAGAGGAATCCTTGACCCTTCCAGTCAGGTCTCTTGGTTTCTACAAATTTGTAGATGGGAAGGAGCTAGAGTCAATGGAATAACTGGTTCATTGTGCATTTTTTCATATATTCTTTTTCATACATTAAAATTTGTATTGAGAAGTAAGACAATAACCTTTTTTATATAAGGAGGGTATTGTAAGGTCGTCGGCTAGATGGGGACAAAGAACCTGACCCAAGTCCTGAAGGAGATGAAACTTGGGGTTGCTCCGGAACCCAAGTGTTGCACGAGTTTGGAAAGTGGGAACCTTGGGAATGTGAACGTGCCAAGGGAATTTCCCAAGTATGAAGCAACCAAGAGAATGGGGTGCGCTGACATGAAGAGCGCACCAAGGTTCATGTGCGTTGGTCCCAAGAGGCAGGATGGTTGATGAGCACATGGTTTTGTTTGGAGCGACCAGACCCGTGAAGGGGCGCCATGATTCATTTGGACACATGGATTCACGAAGGGACCCAAAGCCCCCAAAGGATGTAACGATTCATGATGGTGACCTTTGGAGTCCCTATAAGAGAACAAGGGTGCACAACTAAGGAAGGAAGATTTTAAAAACAAGGACAACAAGAAGTATTTTTTGGTTCTGAGGCAAGCTTAGATGAAGAGGGGCGAGTTCCCTTAAGGAGACAAGTCGTTCCACATGGGAGGACTTGTGTTTCCTTGAAGTGGATTTAGTGGACATAGTTGGGAAACCTTCTTTTGGGTTTCTTTTGGAGAATTCTGGGAATGCAAGTTTGTTGGATGCATGTGTGAGGAAAAACCAAAATATGTGAAGTCTATGAAAACAAAGAGACAACAAGTCTGCGATCAAGGGTGGGTCTAAGGTGCACCGTGGGAGGTTGTGGAGACAGTTGTGACATAGAGTCTTGGTGATGAATTTGTGTATGAGTTTCTTGGTGAGGTGAGATGAGTAGTTTGAATCTACCCAGTTGTAAACCGAGTCGATAGTCCTCATATTGTAAATGTTTCACAATAAAAAAGACTTAGTCGGTTGTTAGGCACGGTTCCTGTTGCCTGCATTATTTATGTGTATATCTTTTGTTTGTTCCACAATATCTCTCTTGGATTCTCATGTTCATGGATGTATGCTTATATATGACTAAGTGTTAAAGATGTTAAAAATTGTCTAAGTATACAATATTTTCACTGGATTAGGAGTGTGACTCGTCGGTAACCTAGAACGAAGTATGGGTATGTTCTAGGTGAAGAGGTGTAGTTCAGACGAAGTATCCTTGGTGTTTCCAAGCATCCAAGTGAGAAACGTCGCAGTGTCACATGCCCTAAATAAGTGTATGATTGTAAGGCACACTGTGGGGACATGGTAGATGGTATCAAAGTCGATTCATTGCATATTTTGGAGAAGGGTTGGGGAGATCTTCCCCACTATCTCGACGATAGATGGTATCAAAGCTTTTTCATTGTATATTTTGATGAAGGGATGGTGATCTCTTCACCAATATCTCGACGATAGATGGTAACAGAGCTTACTCATTGCATATTTTGATGAAGGGATGGTGAGCTTTTCACCACTATCTCAACGATAGATGGTATCATAGAGAACTCTGAATTGTAGGCAGTTCATTGCGAAGTCAGTTTGGTGGGAACGCTCACAGACTGGGTGAACCATTCGGTTGAGCGAACTGATTCATCACAGACTTTGCATCATACTTACGACAGAGGTTCAATTGACATTGCGGTGGAAGGATGATATGGGTGCACACCTTGTGCAGGCCGAGAGCAGATTTTGTGGTGAAATGAAACACTTGGACAGGGTGGGTTATTGTAGAACCCATTGGATAGTTCATCGCAGAAATTTTCGCAGGCTTGATCACAAAGGCAGATTTGATTGGTTCGATGTGTGACAGAAGTAAGTGTCGGACATATTGTGCACACCTTGAGAGACCATACGTATATTTTATTGGGTGAACTGATCACATGAGAAAGACAAACAAATGTGTGATTTTTTGCATGACTTGTCACATATCTAACCACAGAAGTGATTGCAGAAGTGAGAACAGAGGGCGATCGACAAAGTGATTGAAAGGAGAGAATTTTTGGGTTGCAACAAGTTGACTCACTTGGGTGAACGACTTGAGGCAACCTAGAAGAGTTCCACTGTAGGTAGTTGGTTAGGCACATTTCCATCATGACAGCTTCATGTTGTGCATCGCCGAGAACGATAGTTGAGTTGAGATACGTTGTTGGACGAATGGGTCGACTAGAGCCTTCAAATAAGGTAGATTTTCACATAGTTACAACAATCACTTAATAACAGTATGACTTGACAGTTTGGAGGTGGGTGCATGGTGCCTTGAAGTAGAAGTAGTCAAGGTGCAGAGATGGCAAGACATTGGATATGAGTTCGGTCGGTTGCATGCAAATTTTATGAATTAGATGGATTTCTCAAGTGGATGAATGGACTCAGCCTTGTATCGCAGTGAAGGTTTTGCAGGTTTGTGGAGGTGCAGGCAGTGGTTGAGGGGAGTTTATGTGGATACTCGGTTGCTTGGGAAATTGAAGGGCCAAGACAACATACTTGAACCATGGGTGCAACCAAGGATATCATTGGGAAAGGTATGGTTGATTTTGATTTCTTTCATTTCCTAAGTGTTGCAGTGAGTTCTTTAAAGGGAAGTTGGATGACTTGGTGGTTCAAGTGCAATCTGTTTCCATGATGAAAATCGACAACCTTGAGGGTGACTCAAGTGATGTGGGTTCGAAGAAGTCATGTAAAAATTGGGACACCTTGGTTGGGTGAATAAAAAGAGAAATTGGGAAACCTACTTGGATGAGTCATATGGTGGACTTAGGAATATCTGGATGCAGTCATGGAGGTGTCTTGAGGAAGTTTCCTAAATTTTTTATGAGGTGCATTGGAAAGGTCATTGCGGTGAAGTAGGCAGTGAAGGCTGTATGTTTCGAGTTTGAGAGGATGGATGAGACACCCTAGTGCTTAGTGCCTTAGCCAGATTCATTGGGTCATGCGATGAATTGACATTCACAATGACAGTTCCACAGTTTAGACACTTACAACGGGTGCAAGGAAGTTTGTTCTAAGAGATGGATGGAGTCAGCAAAGAAGTCGACCAAGAATTGTTGGGAGTCAACCTGAATGGGTAGAACACGGACCAAGTGACTTGGGTGGTATTCAATTTCCTTTGGTATGGGACATTGGATGAGGAATATCATACCTTAGTGACTTGTGAATGATTGTGCGATGACTCAAAGATCTAGGAGGATCGTTGGTAGAGGTTGGCAGAAGTATTGGTTTGAACGTGCCTAAGGCATGGAAGTTCTTTGAGGTGACTCATTCTACTTGGAGTGATTTGGACAGTTCATTGAGTATGTTTGAGGAGTGATGGCATGTTGACCACACTCATCGTAGATGTTGAGTTACTAAGAGGTGACTTCAAAAAAGGAGGCGAGTTGAAGACTTGTCTTCATTTGGAAAATGGTGCAGACAAGAAAATTCCAACATGAAGAGCTTACATGGACATGGATGTTTCTCATGCTTTGGGCATCATGGTTGCGGGTGAACCCTAACCATTCCAAGGCATAGAGAGGTAGATGCGGAAATTGTTATAAATAATAGGTGTGCTCGTTTAACCATAGACAATATAGCAATATTGTCACCCAACCATACGATGAAGTCACCCCCAAGCACCTTAACCTTGACAGAGAATAATTCTGGAAACAAACTCTAGGACTAATAGCCAATCAATGTAGCATATATCTCTCCAGAGCTAGTGCACAAGGCAGAAATTCCAAACCATAACCAAGAGAAAGTCCAAGCCCAAAACCAAAAATACTAGTTGCAGTAGCTGCAGCTGCAACTACTCTCCAGACTTGCGCACTTATTGAAGTTCTATAGTGCACACTAGATTTCTGCAGTTGCAAGTTGTTTCCTTCAAATGAGCTCTGGCGTCCTATATTTATACTTCTCCTCCTTAGTTTTCTGGGCTGACTTCTCATTTTGGAGGCTAAAAACTCAATATTAAATATTTCCTTTAGCCGACTTGTCTTCTAGGGTTATGTCCAATGTTTTAGGGTTTCATCTTGCTTCACGGAATATTCTATTCTTGTTAGGGTTACACGTGGAGGTTAATACCTCCCGTAGCTGCCATAATATCAACACTCCCTCCTAGCTAGGGAGGTATTGAAAGCAATGGTCTTGAGCACAAACATACCATTCAATTGGTAGCATCGTCATAGACACACAGGCTATCTCATTATTAGATCATGAGCACCATCATCACTATTAGTATCATCTGATAGCATCAACTGCATCATCTCTCGAAGCCATACTCCATCTGAGTAATCAGGCATGATGTTGAATAAGTCACTCATTCCATAGAGTGATACAAGAACCATTCTTCTAATCCGGACATATGTCCTAGAAAAATAACTATTTCAACAAATGTCAGAAGCCATGCCATGGGCTACAAGGACTATTCTTCTAATCCAGACATACGTCCTAGAAGAATAAATGTCGTGGACCATTTTCCGTCTGGAGAATGTTTGTCCACCAACAAACTAACTATCCATCTAGCTGATAAGCATTTCCAACACTATTGATAGTCTACATTAAAATCATAACAATGCCATTCAACAGAACACAACTGTGTATATCCATAGTAGTACACAACTACTATCCAGTGGTACACAACCACACAAAGTAGCACAGGACTACTTAATTAGTGACACATAGTCACAACTAGTGGAACACATCCATCACAGTAGAATACATATACTATCCAGAGACATACATTATCCATAGCAATCATATCATCTGATATCAACTTGCATAAAACAATATCATGATATAAATTGAGTCATCTAAGCCATTATTCCACTCACATATGTGAGATCTGGAAGAGCATTTGTCCTCAGAAGGTAAAACATCAACCATGGGATATATGGACTATTAATATCAAGCATAGAGAATAATTGTGCCTGATATCTAAGCCTGGATCATTCACCTAACAAGGTCATTCCTTCAACACTAGTCATAGTGCAATCTAGAGAGAATGAGTCTTCCCTAGGGAATGCTTGTCCCTAATCGTTGAACCTGAGCCATTCACCTAACCGAGCCATTCCTCCGGCACTAATCATAGTGAAACCTGGATATAATCAATCTTCCCTAGGGAATGACTATCCTGTCCATTTCCTAATGGAAATGACTGTCTTGCACCAACCTCCAAAACAGACCATTCTTCAAAACTACTCACAATTGTGAACTTTGAAAGAATGACTGCCTGGCGAGGTGGACCATTCTACTTGACCACTACTTAGAGTAACTTCCAAGAAGAATGATTGTCCTAGACCATTCCCCCACACTGGACACAAGGGGAATTGTTGTCTATGGCACATCAACAATCTATCGAACCATTTTCATTACGAAAATGATTGTCTGATCTGGACCATTTTTTGAACTGGAAAATGGTTGTCCGTCAGAAATCTCAAACCACTTTCTGAACGGGAAAGGAACTACTCATCCTGGACCATTTTTCAAAATGAAAAATGACTATCCATAAATCAATATCACATCAGTGTTCCCTCCCAACCTGGGAGTAGTCTCTTCCTTTTTCAATAAGGAAGTTGTCTCCACGAGCCCCAGTTTGTTTCTTAAGTACGCAAATTTTTCATCTTGGACAGAGGCTTTACCAGAATATATATTATCTTCTCATTTGTGGAGATATATTGAAGAACCACTTATCTTTTCTGGACTTCATCACAGAGAATGTAATGCCTGATCTCAATGTACTTTGGTCTATCATGGAACACTAGTTTTCTTTGAAGGCTTCATATAGTTCTTATCATTACAATATATTATGGTCGAATTCAACACTTCTATTTCCTGCTATCTCATGACATCGTGGCAAGGCTAAAAATGAAACATATTCAAGCATCACTTCTTATGTCATCATGAGAGCTTGCCATGGATTAGCAATCCATCATCCTAGACTTCTGAGTAACTATTTTGATACACTATCTCTGTCATAGAAAGTTTTCACCATGCTTCTGTTGTATATGAGATACTCTGCATCAAGTTGTTTGAATCCATACAAGGTCTTCTTATATCTGCATACATGGGTCTATTTCTGGTATACGCTTCCTTTTCACTTGCTTTATTGGGAAGAACAATCTTTTACATGTAAATTCCAATCCATGGATACTACAAGAGGTATATCTGGAACAAGTTGTTGTCATAGTCTTCTCCCTCCTTCTGGAAGAACCTCTAAATCTTCCAATGCTTCCATTCATAAGTCTTTTTCCCACTATTATTTATCATAACTTCCATTTATTCTACTCGATTTCTTCTTAGTGAGTTCAAACCAAGTTGGTAGTCTTGTGATTCTCGATATAATAACTAGTTGTTCTGGCTTTTCTTTCTTTCTTGGAATCTTCATGTTCTTCCTCATGTCTCTCTTTAGCTCTTAAGTCCATGGGTCTTCGATAGATTTCATGCCCTGAAGATTACAACTTCTTCATTTCATCATATGATCATGGATGTAGATGGAAAACCAGGATACTTTAAGGCTTCTTTTCAAAGAAGACTTTTTCTAGAGACAAACTGAACATGTGTTGCTTTTCATGGCTGCTATTTTCAATGGGAACATGGATAGATACTTCATAATCCTCAATGGATAATATTATTTAGGATTATCTCCCTCCTATTTCTTGCTTCATGCATGAATGCATGCTCTTCTTTTGGAATTTTGTAATCATCTCCCTCCATCTAAGATAGTCCACGCTTTTGTCTGCATTCTTATTTCCTTCTGCAAGGTGTCACAAGTCTTTTTCTAATTTCCTCTTGGTTCCTGACTTCTTTCTGTTTTGACTTCTTCTGGGTCTCTTCAGGCTTGATTCTGATTTCGACTTATCTGGAAGTTGTTACTTATATAATAGTTTCCACTTGAATTGTTATCAAAGATTGTCAACACACTTCATCTGTTCATGTGTATTTCTTGTAGTCATCATGATAGCAATCCTTATCCTTTTATTCTTCCATAGGTAACATATTTTCTTCTAATAAATAGATATACATGATATGTACAGGAACTATGTGAACATGGTATATACAAGAGCTTTGAAGAATATTGTTACCTTGACTTAGAAGAAGAAGTTTGTTTTATCCTGCTTGACTTTCTTTGAGGTTTCCCTTTCTTCGGCAATTGTTGCTTGGTATGTTTCCTTCCTTTTCTTTAACTCGGGATAGTGGTTCCTGTAGTAACCATATTTTCGACACTTGAATCATTGTATCTTTGACATATCCTTTTCTTGATTTGGTTTCTTCCTTGAGCCAAACTTCTTCTTATTCCTGAAATTCTTGAACTTTGTTGTGAAAGCTTGATCATCGTATTTATTTTGGGATTTCTCTTTTGCGTTAATCCTTGATTCTTCTTGTGCACAACAAGTCTAAAATTCTTCAAATGTGGGATACTCCTTTCTTGTGTTCATGCTTGCGGTAAATGCATCCCATGTCTTGGGAAGACCATTGAGTACTATATTTACTAGTTCCTTCTATGAAATTATTTCTTCAATAGCTTGTAGTTGATCTCTTAACTGAGAGATTCTCACAAGGTATGATGTTATGTTGTCATCATCATTAATTTTCATGTCACGGAGCTCATTCTTCAGACTCATTACTTGTTCAATGTTTCTGACTGAGAAGAGGTTAGTTTGGGTATCATACATCTTCTTAGATGAGTCAAGATGAGAGATGTAGGGTATCAAGTGGTATTTTATAGAATCCACTATGATACTCATGGAATCGATGGCATTGTCTTTGAACTTCTCCATAATTACAATGTTCTGAGGTTCCTTCTCTTTTCCTTCTTCAAACTGTGGTTCCACGATTCTTCCTTTCATGATATCCAACACTTTATTCTTGGAAAGGATGTGATTAATCCTTGTCTTCCATGCTCTGAAGTTAGAAGCCCCTTCTAACTTTTTTTCTGACTACATAGAGTAGGTCATGATTGCTTTGACTTGGTCAACCTTTGAATTTGACTTGGTCAACCTTTGACTTTGACCAAAAACTCAAACTTGAAGTCTTAGCTTGCTGAGAGTACCAGGAGGTGCGCTAGGCTAGGGCACACTAGGCTATACATAAATTAGGTCAATCACTTCACATAAGGTGCTTTAACAAGAGGGTTAGGGTTTCGTTGTTGCAACAAAACTTTGACTGCAACTGTAACTGAGCAAATCCTCTCAATGTATCTTCCAATGGTTAGTGTACATTTTAACCTTGTACAATATTTACTGCAAACAAATTTTCAGTAAAAGAATAGAAAAGATACAACGGAAAATACAAACATTACACCAAGATTTTTCCCCTGGAAACCCAAACCTGGAAAACCAACATATTCTATATTAATTCATAGTGATACATTGTTTACAATACAATATACATATAGGATCCAACAGCATCCAAAACCCTAACCCAATGACTTGGATTAGTCAACAACCCTAATTCCTTAACAGGAAATAGAAAACCATCGGCCAAAAACCATGTACCGAAAAATCGCCCAAAAATGTGACAAGTTTCTTGAGGCAAAAAAAATTATCGGGGGCGTTGCCCTCGAACCCCCGCATGGGGGCTATCACCCCCCTACGCGCCCAACACAACACAAACACTACTACTCATGCAAAGAATATAACACATACCCAACATTCTCCCACTTGTTGTTTTCTTTGCATACAGGGGGTTATAGGGTTACATAGTCAACAATCCAAGGCAGAAATGCCCATGGATCTTCTACACCAAGAGAACTTCTCAATGCTCACAGATTTTGTTAATGAATATGTAACATTATTCAAAGTTTCCACCTTCATCAACAACACTTTATTTTCTTCAACTATGTCTCTCACAAAGTGATATTGAATATCAATATGTTTTGTCTTTGAATGATAAGCCAGGTTCTTCACCAGAAAAATTGCACTTTGACTATCACAATCTATCCTTACAACTTGTTGTACCAACCCAATACCTGAACACAATATTTTTAACCATACTACTTCCTTACTTGCATGAGTGGTTTCCATGTATTTAGCTTATGTAGTTGAAAGTGCCACTACAACCTGTATTTTCCTCATCCAACTTATTGCTCCTCCAAATAGGTTAAACACATACCCACTTGTAGATCTCCTACGATCCAGATCTTCAGCCCAGTATGCATCCACAAAGCCATGTATATCCACCACTCTGTCCAATCCTAGTCTTCCTTGGTAGCACAATCCATAGCTAGCAGTGCCACACAAATACCTGAAAACCCTTTTTACTGTTGTCAAATGCTCATTCCCTGGTTTTGACATATACTTACTCAAAACTCCCACTGCATGTGAAATGTACGGTCTAGTACAGACCATTGCATACATTAAACTGCCAACTACACTCGCATATGGAATACGAGACATGTCCTCCTCATCTTCCTGTGTCTTGGGAAACTGATCCGCAGATAACTTTACACCAATAAGAATAGGAACCTTGATTGGTTTACATTCCTGCATATTAAACCTCTACAATATTGTCTTGACATATTTTCTCTGATTTAAACAGAGTTTCCCCTTTTTCCGATCTCTTTTAATTTCCATGCCCAAAATGAAATTTGAAGCACCGAGATCCTTCATGTCAAATTTAGAGGACAACTGAGTTTTCACATCCTGGATAATCTCCTTGTTGTTTCCTATCAGCAACATGTCATCCACATACAAGACCAAATAAATCAAATAATCACTAATTAATTTAAAATACACACAAAGATCCTCTTTGCTTCTTGTGAAGCCAAGTCCCAGCATATAAGTATCAAATTTTTTATACCACGTCCTTGGTGATTGTTTTAAACCATACATGGGTTTTTTCAGCTTGCATACCACCTCTTTATTTCCCTTCACAACATAACCTTATGGTTGCTTCATATAGATTTTTTCTTCCAGATCCCCATGTAGGAATGGTGTCTTCACATCCATCTGTTATACTTCAAAATCAAATGCGGCAACAACATATAACATAAATCTTATAGAGGTTAACTTGGCAACATGAGAAATAATCTCACCAAAATCAATTCCCTCAACCTGGGAATAACCCTTTGCTACTAACCGAGCTTTGTATTTCTCCACTTTTCCTTCTACATTCAACTTCTTTTTAAATACCCATTTGTTGCCAATAGACTTTCTTCCAGTTAGAAACTCCACTAGATCCCAAGCCTCATTCTTATCCAAGGATGCCATTTCTTCATCCATGGCCTTTTTCTAGAGATTTTCATCCTCTAAATCCACTGCCTCTCTGACAATTCTAGGATCATCATCAGTAATAGACAAAGAAAAATTTGAACGAAAATCAGATGGAGTATACCTTTCTGGTAGTCTTCTTTCTCGAACTGATCTCTTCAATAATGGAGTATGGGGATCTTCTTCTTCTTATTCATGTTCTTTTGTAGAGTCCGATTCATCATCCTTTAAATCAAACTCTATTTTCTCTAGTTCTTCCTTACTTGGTAGGACTTCTTGTTTAACAATATCATTCATTTCTTTAAATACCACATCTCGGCTATACACTACGTTCTTAGTTTCTGGGTTCCAAAGCTTATAACTTTTGAGACCATCTTTATATCCAATAAAGATACACTTTTCAACCTTCTTATCTAGCTTACTCGTGTTTTCCTTTGGAACATGAACATATGTATCACATCCAAACACCTTGAGATGTGTGAGAGAAGGTTTCTTACCAATCCATGCCTCTTGTGGAGTCTTGTCATCCAGCGTTGATGAAGGTGATCTATTAACCAGGTAACATGCAATACCCATTGCCTCTGCCCAGAATTATTACCCTAACCCGACACCACTGAGCATGCACCTTGCTTTTTCCATCAGCATCATGTTCATTCTTTTTGCAACTCCATTCTGCTAAGGTGTATATGGAGTAGTCTTCTGCCTTTATATATCACACTTCTTACAAAATTCTTCAAAATCATTCCCACAGAACTCTCTGCCATTATCTGTCCTCAACACCTTAATTCTTTTCTCTGTTTGATTCTCAACAAGATCCTTAAACTCTTTAAACATGTCAAGACTTCAAATTTATTCCTGAGGAAATATATCCAAGTATTCCTCGAGAAGTCATCTATAAATGAGACATAGTACACAGATTTTCCCAATGATGTGAACGATACAGGTCCAAAAAAATCACCATGAACTAGATGTAAAATTTCTTCTTCCCTCGTTGCACCAGAAGGGAATCTTACTCGATTTTGCTTCCCATACACACAATGTTCACATAAATCGAAATCCAGAGAGCAGTTAAACATACCAACCATACCTTTATCGTGTAGTAGTCAAAGACCCTTCTCTCCGATATGCCCCAATCTTTGATGCCACATCATAACCTTTTCTCTGGATACTGTAGGAGTTATTTCTTCTTCAACTCCAATATCAGGAACAACGAAACTATTACACCCATCACTAATAGTGCTTCCTTGCAGCTTATACAGAGTTCCAAACCGAACTCCTTTCAACAACACCATTGCTCCTCAAACCATCCTGCAGGTTTCCTTTTCAAATATTGTTTTTACCCCTACATAGTCCATGTTTCTTACAAAAATCAATTTCTGGTCAAACCTGGGATGTGCATAACACCAGGCAGTGTTCTAATCCTTCCATCTATGAGCCTCAACTTGAATTTTTCTCGTCCTATGATTCTGCTTGTTGAATCGTCACCTAAGAAAACATTACCTCCATCACACCTTTCATATTCACAGAACCACTCCCTATGGGGAATCATATGAAAGGACACACCCGATTCAACCAACCATGCCTCATGATCTACATGTGTGCTTAAAGAATCCAAATACACATCCCCTTCTTCTTCCTTGGAGGTCTTTTCTTCTATAGAAGGAGATTCTTTAGATCCCTTCTTTTTCTCAACTTTGGATCTACACTGCTTCTTGTAGTCCCCTTATTTTCTACATCTCCAACATACCTTTACAAACTTTCTGGGAGATTTAGATCTACCCTTAGACTTAGATCTCCCACTTGAGAACTTAGATCTATTTCTTTCCTGGGAGCGTCCTCTTGCAAATAATGTGTCTGTGCTCTGTCCTTCCATATTATTTTGTCTCATCTCCTCCAACAACAAGGATGAGACCACTTCATCAAACTTCAAGGCAATTGTATTACTACCTATGGCCACAACCAGACTATCCCACAAGTCTGGTAAAGAACACAATAAATTGATACACTTATCTTCATCTGAAATTTTAATCTCAACATATACTAACTGACTTACCACAGTCTTGAAAGCGTTTAAATGCTCTGCCACCAAATCTCCATCTCTCATCCTTATATTATACAACTTCTTTTTCAGGAATAGTTTATTTACTAGGGACTTAGACTAATACAACTTCCCCAACTTATACCATAAATCCTTGGTTGTAGTTTCCTCTGACACATTCAACAATACTGAATCTGAGAGACACGGTCGGATTGTGCTCTTCGCCTTTTGATCCAAATTTTTCCAGTCATCTGTTGAAGTTCCTGTAGGTGCAGTACCTGGATCTACCACGATCCACTAATCTCTGTCCACCAACAGATCTTCCATCTTGAGCTTCCACATCTCAAAACTTTGCCCATCAAACTTCTCGATCTCCATTTTCAAATTGCTCGCCATTTTTTTTCACCTGAAAAATCAATACCACAGATCTCTCACTGTAACAAGGTTTATCACAGTCCCGAGCCAAACCCTTGACCACAAAGGCATCCCCCTGAAGCCAACAAAGCTCTGATACCAAATGTAGATTGTAACCTTGTACAATATTTACTGCAAACATATTTTCAGTAAAAGAACATAAAATATACAATGGAAAATACAAACATTACACAAAGATTTTTCCCCTGGAAACCCAAACCGGGAAAACCAACATATTATATATTCATTCATAGTGATACATTGTTTACATTACAATATACATATAGGAGCCAACGACATCCAAAACCCTAAACCAATGACTTGGATTAGTCAACAACCCTAATTCCTTAACCGGAAATAGAAAACCATCAGCAAAAAACCATGTGTCGAAAAACCGTCCAAAAATGCGACACGTTTACCGAGGAAAAACAATTTTCTCGGGGGCGTTGCCCCTACGCGCCCGGCGCAATGCATACACTACTGCTCGTGCAATGAATATAACACATACCCAATAGTTAGACTGTCCAAAGATAGTGTGGGCCCATAACCTGTTAGAAATAATAGGTGTGCACGTTTAACCATAGACAATATAACAATATTGTCACCCAACCATTGGCTGAAACCACCCCCGAGCACCTTAACCTTGATAAAGAATAATTTTGGAAACAAACCCTAGGCATAATAGCTAATCAATGTAGCATATCTCTCTCCAGATCTAGCGCTTAAGGCAGAAAGTCCAAGCCTAAAACCAAAAATACTAGTTGCAGTAGCTGCAGCTGCAGCTACTCTCCAGACTTGCGCACTTACTGAATTTTTGCAGTGCACACTAGATTTCTGCAGTTGCGAGCAATGTCCTTCAAATGAGTTATGGCGTCCTGTATTTATACTGCTCCTCCTTAGCTATCTGGGCTGACTTCTCATTCTGGAGGTTAAAAACTCAATATTAAATATTTCCTTTAGCCGACTTGTCTTCTAGGGTTATGTCCAATGCTTTAGGGTTTATTCTTGCTTCCCAAAATATTCTATTCTTGTCAAGGTTACATGTGGAGGTTAATACCTCCCACAGTTACCATAATATCAACAACAACATGGCCAAGTGATGAAGTAGTGGGGCAAAGATAGTTTGGACATGGAGTTCTTAGTGCAGAGGTTGGCTAACTGTGCCATGAGGTGGATAATGGAGTCAAGTTGCCACATATGACTTTGTTTTGGGGTGAGTTCATAGTGAAGTAAGGTGAGGTGTGACCTTCCTTTTATCTGAGATTGTTGTGCGGATGGACCGAATTGCGGAAGGAAGTCAAATTACGGATGCACCAGTAGGTTCGAAGTGCATCACTTAGACATTGTGGAGAATCTTTTTAACAAAGATCGAATGATGGCAACAGTAGTGAGGCAAGGATGGACACTTTCCTTAGTCTTTGGAGTTGGATGGAGTGATGGAGATGCAATAGAAAAGACTAAGTTCGGGCATGAGGAAGTGCATTCTCATGAGTTGGGCATAGTGGTTGGACTAGATACCCAATCAGTCTAAGGCATGGGGGAATTCAGTGTGTAGAGACATGGCGGAGTTGGTTGAAGTATGGGAATAACAACAAGTTCACAGGAGTTCAACACTTATGAGAAATTTTGAAGTGAAGTGGGTAGCAATCAGTTGTAGCAGGAAGCAACAACAACAAGGCAACAATATCACAACGATAGAGTATAGCAGAGTATAGTTGTGGGGGGGGACGAGTTCGGGAAAAGACTTGGAGATCATAGATTTTGTGGATGTTGTCGAGGATTGCAACAATTTGAGGTGGGGGAGGATGTAAGGTCTTGAGATAGATGGGCACGTAGAACTTTGACCAAGTCCTTAAGGAGACAGAACTTGGGGTTGTTCCAACACCCAAGTGTTGCACAAGTTGGACAAGTGGGCGCCTTGGGCATGTGAACACACTAAGGGGCTTGCTTAAGTATGAAGCATTGGAGTGCACTAGAATGAGAAGTGCACCAAGGTTGGGGCACGTCAGCCCAAGGGGCACAACGATTGGTGAGCACATGGGTTCGTTTGGGAGACCGGGTCCACGAAGGGGCACGACGATTTGTTTGGGTGACCGGATCCACGAAGGGACACAATGATTCGTTTTGACACATGGGTTCGCAAAGGGGCACAACACCCCCAAAGGACGAGATGATGACCTTTGGATCCCTATAAGAGAACAAGGGCGCACAACCAAGGAAGGAAGATTTGAAGAACAAGGAGAGCTTTGTAGGAAGACTAGGATGCTTGTTTTCCATGCATAAAGCAAGGAAGTCATAGGCATGTTTCGTTGTTTTTAAGGAGTTGAAAAGCCAAGAACAGTCTCCTTTTAGGGGACAGTAACATGTATATACACTTCTCATGAATCTAAAGATTTTTTCTTTGGGAAAAATTATTATGTGTAAGAAAAATCTAATCACTTAAAATAACTTATTGATGGTTTATAATGGAGTCTTAGTGTCAAATGTTTTTGGGTTTTGTGTCATTAGGCCATCAACCTATTCCTTACTTTTGAAAAAGATCACAAGCAGTTGTAAGTGATATTTGACAACTAAAAATTGGTTTCAACATAAATTGTATATAGAAGAAAGAGAGACTAATCACAAGTAGTTTTAGGTGATATTCCACCACAAAAAAATGGTTTTAGTTTAATTAGTATATACAAGAAAGTCATCCTAAATAATATATAAAAGAAAATCATTATCTCAAATTATCATAATTAAAACTAAACAATAAGACCATGCTTTTAAATAGCATTTAGCTTTAATCTCATACATAAAACCAAATACTATCTAAGTTGCAATTTAACTTCTTAAAAAAATTAAGATCATTTTCATAAGTATTGTTATTTAAACTTAAAAAACTATTTTTTTACTATTTTTGAATCCAAACTAATTATTTACTATTTTTGAATCCATATTAAAAAACCAATGATTTACTATTTTTGAAGCCATA
>ML801798.1:211582-244514 GCA_009831015.1 Picea engelmannii
AGGAGTCAGTATAATAAGGGAAAGCATAACTACAAAATATCTACATGTGTGGATTGTGTTTAAGGTTTTGCTAGTTGAACAAACACTACAACATACAAAAGAATGCTTAATCACAATTTGTCCTAGGAAGACAATATAATACATATGACAGTATTAGAGGAGTAAGATTTGTAAAGCAATTAATGGTCTTTAGAGAGAGAAGGCAATAAACAGCTTGCTTGAGAAGCATTCAATGTTGTATATATTGTCAGATTGTTGAGCAGCATTCAATAATACTGATCATTAAATATGATTTTCTGATTGAGCAATAACCAACCTGAGCGCAACATTCAATAACCATCTGCCATAACATTGAATGCTGTATAACAGGTGGGTTATTGCTGCAGAGCAAACTGGTTATTGCTTTTAACCAATCTGAGCAACATTCAATAACCACCTGCCACAGCATTGAATACTGTACCACAGGCGGGTTATTGCTCTTGGACAGAAAAATCATATTTAACAGGAGCAAAATTTGAATGCTGCACAGCAACCTAGTTATTGCTTTTTCAGAGAAAGAATCATATTTAACTAAATAGAGGTTACTGTATATCATACTCCAAGTGGAAATTGCGCCATTGAGCATTTCCAAATATCGATGCTGAACCTGCAGCCCCTGCAGATGCGAACGCAAGGCAGAGTAACCCACCCGTACATTCTTCATATGACATCGACGAATTTTCCAGGGGTGTCGCGCCTCGGCCCTCCTGCAAACTGAAAAGCAAAAGCTGGATGTTTGACAATTTTTGACGGCAGACGTAGTATCGTAACAGAGATCAAAAGACGTATAATCAGATGAATCTGGCAGAAATGGAACGTTGAACCGAACAGCACTCAGAAAAGCCGTATGCGCCCTTGGGATAACAGACTGCATTGCCCACAAGACTGATTTCATTCTGAATCTTACATTTAATACCAAGTTCGATGAATAATAAAGAAGAAGCAGGGACAGCTGGCGAGTATATATTTTTTTCCTTTTTCTGGTACAACGTCATATAAAATTAATGAAATCATAAGTATCTATCAACTAAAGTTAAAATTTATATTTTAAAAATTATTTTTTAATTTTCATGATACAAACTATTTGCATGTGAGTGTGTTGTAGCTTGATTCGTGAGAATCAATCTAATGATAGGAGTAGGTTAACTAGGAGCAAATTTTTCTTCAGAGTTTTGTTTATTAGGGAACAAAATGGATCTGAATTTTATCATATTTGCAGGGGTAGTTTGAGTTTTCATGGATCAAAGTTTCAGAACTTATTCGATATTCGAAAAGTTTTGCTCCATTTTAAACCAACCCAATGCTCAAAAAATCTATCAAAGTTTTGGATTGACCGAAAATTTAAAAACAAACCACCAAAAAACCTTTCAAAAAAAACTCTAAACCAAAAATTGCTACCGACTTAGCCCACTGAAAGTCACCAGGTCTGAATGTAACTGGATGTTTCGACATTTAATATCTCATATTTATATATAGATGTATTTCCGTATCCTGTGTTGGTGCGTATTAAGGCATTGGCGCTGTCGAGATGTAACAGCTGACTGGTCTGCATTAACTCCCTATTCATTATCTCTTCTACCAAGCAGTACACCAATCCTTCTCTCGTTTACATTGACATATAATCGATCGTGGCAACCGATCTCAGACTATGAGTTTCCAGGCAGCCAGATCAGGCTTCAGGATTGCCACTGATCATCTTCTTCTGTTTTCCAATTACAATGACGAGCAATTGTGAGCAGGAACGAGTAGAGTCCTCCATGATTAGTTCGCTCCCTCGTCGCGTCCAGTGGCTCTGTTGGCTCGCGAAAACAGGGTGCTATATCTGCAGGAGAAGCGACGGCACCCTTAACCGGAGCCTCGGAGCGTGGATGATCCGCAAGGCTCCCGCTAACGAGACGCCCACTCGCGGGGTCTATACGAAAGACATCGTCATCAACGAGACCACCGGTGTATGGATCCGTCTCTTCGTTCCCTTCAACGAAGAGGGGGCGTTGCCCGTTGTCGTCTATTTTCACGGAGGGGGTTTCTGCATGCTCTCGGCGAGCGACCAGGCTTACGACATATTCTGCCGTAGGCTGGCCACGCGAAGAAGAGTGGTGGTCGTCTCGGTGGAGTACCGCTTGGCTCCGGAGCACAAGCACCCCGTTGCTTACGACGACAGTTTCGCGGCCCTCGCGTGGCTCCGCGATCGCGGGAGTGACTATCTGCCTCCGAACGCCGATCTGTCTCGGTGCTTCCTGATGGGCGAGAGCGCGGGCGGGAACATCGTTCACCACGTGGGTTGCCGCGTGGCGGGAGAAGGGGACATGAGTCCAGTCAAGATCGTGGGGCACGTGCTCATTCAGCCCTTCTTTGGCGGCGAGGACAGAACGCCGGTGGAGGAGAGGTTGAGCGACGGTGTTCCGCTCATTACGTTGGAGGCCACCGATTGGTTCTGGAAGGCGTTTCTGCCGGAAGGGGCCACGAGAGACCACCCCGCGGCCAACGTAGTGGGCGCCGATTCTCCCGACATATCGGGGCTATCGTTGCCTCCGTCGTTGGTGGTGGTGGGCGGGCTGGACCTCCTCAAGGATCGGGATCTCCAATACGTTGAGCATCTGAAAAACATGGGCAAAGAGGTAGAGCTTCTCTTCTACGAGGATGGCCTTCATGCCTTTCATCTCCTTCCTTATGATTTGTCTTCCAAGTTTCTTGACGATCTTCGGGAATTCCTGCAGAACTGACTTGCATACGCGTCAAAATAACTGTAACCTAACATAAGTATTATTAGGTTTTGATCTTTTTCCTAAGACTTAGGTATGAAAACCACAGTTCCTAAAGTGGTCTAGGGTGTTCATGAACAAGTGATGGATGCAAACGAGGTATACTTGCTTACATTTACATTTGAATTTCAAATCTTTATTGTACTTGATTACATTTGCATTTTGAATTTTAAATCTGGATTACAAACAAATAAGCTCTTGTAAATTTTCCATGGTTTTTGCTGTGTTAAGGCTGCTGGTGTAATATAATCAAACAAGTGGAAATGAATAGTAATCAGGTAATCATACCTGCTTTTGTTTTCAATATAAAAATAAATAAATAATAAGATTAAGCCCCAAATGAACTGTAATAGGGAATAAAAGCTCATTCTATTAATTATAGAAAAATTATTATAAGTGGCAAAGGAAGGTGCATAGTACAAAATCATAATAATTTGCAACTTCATCTAATTAAAATCTCTTTATATATAATTGGTTTTTATGGTTGCTATTGTTTATGTAAACAAAAAATAAATGGAATTAAAGTTGGATGAGCTCAATTTTAACTTTTTTGGTTAAATCAAAATAAATAGAATAGAAGTAGGCCAGTTAAAGTTTACCACATTTCATGATAAATAGAACATTTTTAGGGTTTTTACAATCTAACTAATGCAATAAAACATTTGTAGGGCCTTTACAATCTAATTAATATAATACAAATAATTGACAATAGTAATACAACCAACATAGGTCCATTTTAATCCCACAATCTAATTAATATAATAAAAATAATTGACAATAGTAATACAACCAACATAGGTCCATCTTAATCCCAGATCTATGAAGGGTGGAAAGGGATCAAATCTCTCTAGGTGAAAGTCTTTTTTAGAGTGCAAAACTTGAGGAAAGATTAAAGGTTTGCACATCTAAAGATGTGATCCCATAGGTTAAGATGGATCTATGTTGGTTTTATAACAAATATTAATTGAAATTCTCCAAAAAAATTATGTTTTGAGTAGATTTATGTCACTGTGTAGTTCATTGATATGCATCACAAATTTGTTATGCTTAAAGGATACTAATAATTTTTATTTTTTTTAAATCTCATTTTTATTATGCATTTTCTATTTTTAATTATAATAATATTGATATTTTATTAAATAAAACTCTGATCCATTTAAGTGTTGGCATTTGGATAATATATGCTGCAAATTTGATATGAGATGGCATTGGATTATTTTGCAACTCAAAGAATTTAATATCTTTAAACACATGGTAAATCCTAAATTAAAATGGATTTACACCAATAACAATAAAAAAATTAATATCATAAAAGTGTTAGAGAAAATTGTGGATCATTCAAACTTCTCTAGTGGACACTCCACCCATCATCACTGACATAAATATGTTAATTAATTCTAAAATTAATAAAAATATACATGAAAATCAATTCATATATAGATTTTATAATCTATCATATTTCATATTTATCTAATGAAAAAAGAAATAATCATATTTAAAGATTTAACAAAGTAAAAACATATTGAAACTACATCCCACTTAAACCCATAAATTAGATTTATTGTTAAGTTACCATAAATACCAATTGAATATCTACATGCAAAGTTGTTGGTATGAATGTGGTTGAGATTATTAAAACATAAATTAGATTTATTGTTAAATTACCATAAATACCAATTAAATTTCTACATGCAAAGTTGTTATGAATGTGATTGAGATTATTAAAAAGTTGTTGTTATGAATGCGATTGAGATTATTAAAAAGTTGTTGTTATGAATGTGATTGAGATTATTAAAAAAATTAAAAATAAATTTGAATTTAAAAATGATTTTTTTTTATATAAATAAAATTATAATAATTTATATTAATAAAAGATGAATTTATTCAATTCCCATAACCTTCTAACAATAACATATATAGTATACCAATCGCGTGCGTTCCCCTGACCTAGCTCTAGTTACGTTAGGGCTCTTGAGTGTGCCGCCATGGCAGCCCAAGGAGGGGAGCCGTCGCCCCCTCCTTCCCCCTCCGCCTCCTTTCGACGCCTGGTAGAAGCCTGCAACAAGAAGTCGATCGTCTCAGAAGCTTCGAGTTTTGTCAAGAAATTGGATGATATACCAGAGATCGACCCTCCTCCTGAACATCCAATGAAAGTCACCCTAGCCCTCTCTGAATGGGGACTTATCGGCCAGTTTATGGGACTCTGGCCCTCAACCAGATCCACGGACAACTGGATACAGCGAAACTGGAGGCCTCTGATAACAAACAGTGTGACATGCTACGCGGTCGGGCGAGGATACTTTATTTTCGAATTTATCTCCCAGGAGGACAGAGATTTGATTTTCAGAAATGGCCCTTACTTCATGGGCACTCAAGGGCTATACCTAAACAGATGGACCCCGAACTTTGACCCTGCTTCAGAAGTCCCCAAGGATGTCTCGGTCTGGGTAAGACTCCCCAACTTGTCGATTCACTGCTGGAACCCCTCCTCGCTTCAGGCAATAGGTAATGGTCTTGGTCGCTACATTGATCGAGCTGAACCAAGAGACCAGTATTTTGTGCGTGAATCTGTGTGGAGGTTGATCTGGAGGTAGGTCTACCCGAGGCAATAAAGCTAAAGGTCGGCAACTGACAACACTTCCAAAAGCTGGATTACGAACAACTCCCGTTCAAGTGCAGGGGCTGCCACGAATATGGCCATTTCCAAAGNGTAGGCCCGGAAAGGGAGATCAAAAGCAAGAGGCCAAAGAAATGAGCAGACAGAACCACAGAAAGCCAAACCCACGGGAACCAAAGGAATGGAGAACAGCTTCAGAATCCTAGCCCAAGAGGCGAAAGAAAGAGAACAAGATCCAAGTAAAGAAGTTCAAGAGGGAGGAAAGGAAGGTCAGAACCCTGAAGACAAGGGGAACAAGCCAACAGAAGAAGAAGGGACGCAAAATAACTCCCCCCAAAAGCAGTAAGGCAGTCAGAACATAGAGGAAGGGCAGATCTCCATAGGCAGCGACTCAGACGAAGCAAATGAGGTATGGGCCACCCCAAAGAAAACGAGAAGAGGCCGGAAATCAAAAAAAGCTGAGAGGGACCAGGAAGCCTACAAAGATGTGCTCAATGGGTCGCAACCCACCATCCCACAGCTAATGATTGTTCGTCACACCCGTAAGCAGGCCAAAGCCTCCCAAGGAGGCCATCCCTCCCCCCAAGGTTTATAATGATTATAACCTCCTGGAACTGTAGGGGAATGGGCAGCAAAAAGAAGGAAGAAGCGCTTAAAGATATACTCAAAACCTCGAAAGCAAGTATCCTACTGCTCCAGGAGACCAAAATGAGCCAGCAGGATGCGCTCAAATCCTTGTTGAATGTTTGGAAAGGAAGCCTCGGAGTTGCCGAAAATGCTAGGGGCGCCTCAGGAGGGCTCTGCACAATGTGGAATTCCTCCAAAATAGACATGCTTAGCTCTGACACTTGCATGCATTGGATTCACACCAGATTTCTCCACAAAGACACGGGCTGCCAGGTAAGCATCTTTAATATTTGTTCCACAGCTTCTTGGGGAAAAAAAACACTGTTGGGAGTCCTTACAGGACTACCTCCAGCAAAATAATCTCACCAATATCATCCTCGGAGGAGATCTAAATGTAACTCTAGCCCAGGAAGAGAAGAGGGGCAGCTCTATAGTGAGAGATCCGGCCAGAGAATGGGTAGAGGACTTAGCCTCAGCCTGGGACCTCCTTGATATTAAACCAGTCAAGGGACGCTACACGTGGACCAATAAGAGGATTGGTCCTGGGCACATCGCTGCCAGACTAGACAGATTCCTCGTACAAAGCTCCCTCCTGATGTTAGGACTCGAAGCAAAAGCAGAAATTCTGCCCCACAGTGTTTCTAATCACAAGCCGATACGGTTAGAAATCAAAAAAGACCAAGTCAGAGGGCCCATCCCCTTCAGATTCAGCCCAAACTGGATAAATGACAAAGGCTTCATAGATCTAGTAACAAAAGTATGGGCCACCACAGTTCAAGGCTCAGCTTTCTACGTTTGGGAGGGAAAAATTAAAAGGCTGAAATTCACTCTGAAGCTTTGGGAAAAGAGCCAACCAAGCCCAATAGCAATGTGCCTAGCAGCCCAGAGCCATCTCGAGGCCCATCAGTTGGAAATGGAACAGAAGGAGATCACTCCGGCAATTTTGCAACAGGAGGACAACCTTCAAAGGCAATGGCACCAAGCCTGCAGAATGGAGGAAAACTATTGGAGGCAGAAGTCAAGAAGCTTATGGCTGAAAGAAGGAGACCATAACACAGCCTACTTTCACAAACAAGCGGAAGCAAGGAAACAATATAAGGCAGTGACGGAAGTTCAAGTCCAGAACAAAACAATTGTAGATCCAGAGGGCATTAAACAAGCAGCTTATGAAGCTTTTGAGAAGCTATACACAGACCCAAAAGACTTGGCTTTGGACCAGCAAAAGTACCCCTTCACGGTTATTCCAAGGCTAATAAACGAAGACATCAACAACAAGCTGACAAGAGAGGTAACGCAGAAAGAGATAAAGGAGGCCCTTGATCAGATGAACCCAGACAAAGCACCGGGACCGGATGGGTTCACTGGCAGATTCTATCAGCAGTGCTGGGAAATAATTAAAAAGGATCTAACCAAAATGATTCAGAAGTCACAGCAGGCCAGTAAGCTGGGAGGAAGCACCAACTCTTCCTTTTTGGCACTCATCCCGAAAGAAAAAGGAGCGATTTCCTTCAATCGTTTCAGACCTATCTCCTTGTGCAATACAAGCTATAAAATTCTTGCCAAAGTAATTGCCAATCGCCTCAAGGCAGCTCTCCCTCTCATCGTTCCTGAAAATCAAGGCGGCTTTGTCCAAGGGAGGCATATTGCCGACAACATCATCCTGGTCCAAGAAACGATTCACTCCAGCGTTCTAAGGAAATAAAAAGGTATGGTCATTAAACTGGATCTCGCTAATGCCTTTGACAGAGTCAGACATGAATTTTTATTTGAAGTTATGAGGAAGTTTGGGTTTGATTCACATTTTATAAGTTGGATAAAAGCCTGCATTGGTTCTCCTTGGATCGCCCCTCTGGTGAATGGGAAAGTAATTGCCTTCTTCAAAGCCTCCGGGGGCCTAATGCAAGGATGTCCGCTGTCACCATTGCTCTATGCAATTCAAGCATCAGTTCTCAGCTATCAATTGGAAAACTCCCAAATTAATAAAGATCTTCATGGTCTAAGAATAGCACAAGGGGTGAAAGACATCAATCATGCATAATTTGCGGATGACACGCTGTTGTTGGGAGGAGCAAGCCCCATAATAGCAAAAAAGGTTCAAGGAAGAACTGGACGCCTATGCAGCAGCCTCCAGCAGTGAAATAAATCAGACCAAAAGTAACATTTACGGTTGGAACATCACCCCAAATGAAATGCTGAGAATAACAAGAGTTATAGGGATAGAGGGGCATACAAACTGGGAGGCCTTTAAGTACCTGGGAGTGCCAATCTTTAAGTCTTCCCCTAGAGCCTCCCACTGGAGCCATCTTGCAGAAAAACTCAAGAATAAATTTACTTCTTGGGGGGGCAATTGGCTGAACTTAGCAGGGAAGGCAGTCTTGATAAAGGTTGTGGTGTCTAGTATCCCCATCTTCCAATGCTCGCTACTGTTAGCCCCAGCCACAGTCATCCAAAAAATTGAGGCTTTTCAGAGACGATTCTTGTGGGAAGGAGGAAGGCAGGAAAAGAAAAAGATGCACCTGGTTAGCTGGGAAAAAACCACAAAACCCTTCATGGAACGAGGTCTCAATTTTAAAAGTACAAGGATCCAAAATCTCGCCTTAGGGGAAAAGCTTCTCTGGAAAATGATCACAGGCAAAACCACTTGGAGTAAGCGCGCTCTCTGGAAGAAATACTTTCAAGGGCCTCGGGACAGAATCCTAGAACTCCCATGTAAGGAGTTGAAAATCTCTCCTATCTTCGCGCTATGCAAAAAGGCGCTCCCTCACTTCACCCCTCATCTATCCTGGGTGCCAAAAAACGGTAGGAAAATAAGAATCTGGACAGACTCAATAATGGTCGACCCTTCGCTAGATCAGCGCCAGGAACTACAAGGCCTCAAAAGCTGGATGGACAGTCAAAACATCTTAACACTCTCAGACATTTCAGTATGGGGAGAAGAAAGGCCCCACCTCTGGCAAGGGTGGGCTGTCCCAAACAGACCAGCTATTCTAAACGGTCAATGGGCCGTTCTTAAGAAGTGTCTTCAAGGGAAAGCCCCTCTAAAAAGGATAGGTAAAGATGAAAGAGGATGGGGCAGGAGTGCTCGGGCTTACACCACAGCAGAGGGTTACCATCTCTTCAACTCCGTCCCCACTGCTACGCCAAATCTGGCACTTTGGAAAGTAGTCTGGAATCTTCGTTCCCTCCCAAAAATTGACCTCTTCATTTGGACCCTGGCGCACAAGAGTATCTTAACAAGGGAGAACCTCAAACGAAGGGGCTGGGAAGGACCCTTTAGATGCCCTCTCTGCCTCCATGAGGAAGAAACAACTGACCATCTTTTCCTAAACTGCAACTATTCAAAAGAAGTCTGGGTGAAGGTTACAGGATCCCAACCAGCAATAAATTTCCCTCCTGATGTAATAGGTCTACTCCTCCAATGGGAATCCTTGTTCCCCTTTGCCGACAAGAAAAGAAACCAAACTCTCTTGATATGGGGATTACTACCAAAGTTTGTCCTATGGAATCTCTGGTTATAGAGGAATCACATAATCTTCAAAGAAATTCAACTGAGTGAAGTCAGAATTGTCACTAAAATTCAAGCTATGCTAGGGGAATCAGCTGCTCACTTTTGCTCCATAGTAAAGCTACACAATTTGGACGAAGAACAAGGGAGTTGGATATCCCAGTTCAATATAACAGAATTAGAAAGTAAAAAGAAAAGTGATCCAATCCAAGAAAGCTGGGAGATCAGAAAAAGCGGAAATGAATTTGCAATATGGAAAAGTAATATTAAAACGCATATCCTCTTCTTTGATGGGGCCTCGAAAGGAAACCCAGGCCAGGCTGGAGGAGGGGGCATCATCGAAAATCCCAAAGAAGACATAACAATGCAATTTGCTATTGGACTCGGTATAGAGTCCAATAACAGAGCTGAGGCATTGGCTCTCTGGCAAGGTCTGCACCAGGCAATTAAACTCAGAACCCAGGACTTGACAATCATAGGAGATTCCAGAATAATAATACAGGCCATGATCAAACATTCCACAACTCAAAGCACTAAGCTCAATAATCTCCTTGATAAAATTCGCCTCCTCTTAAGGCATTTGAACTCCTATCAATTCTTTCACATGTTAAGGGACCTCAACCGAATGGCTAATAAGGAAGCCAACAAAGGTGTGTTATTGGAGGCTGGGGTGCTGTCAGTAAATGGAATTATGAATAATGTGGAGATCCCATGAACCCACGCCGTCCTCTTGCACTCTTCCAAATGCTAGATCATGAACCGACCCCTTAGAGTTTGTGGAGAAGGAACCGTCCGGAGAGCCCCTGTCAAAAATTGCAAATGTCTGAAATTTGCTAGAAAGGAATCCAAAGTGCAGGAGATAAGTAACATATGCTGAAACAATGTTGTACCATGCTGAAACACAGGGATGTAACTTTCGTTGAACCACAGTGCTGGAACAGATGCTAAAACACAGTGCTGGAATAGATGTTGAATCTCAGTGTTGGAACAGATGATGAAACACAGTGCTGGAACAGATGTTGAAACACAGTGTTGGAATAGATGTCGAAACTCAGTGCTGGAACAGATGCTGAAACACAGCGCTGGAACCTTCGCTGAAACAGAGTTGGAACTTATGCTGAAACACAGTGCTGTAACAGCTGAAACACGGAGCTGTTACATATGCTGAAACACAGTGCTGGAACAGATGCTGAAACACAGTGCTGGAAATTATGCTGAAACAACGCTGGATCTTATGCTGAAACAGTGTTGCATCACATGCCGAATCTCAGTACTGGAACATATGTTGAAACAGTGTTGGACCATATGCTGAAACATCGCTGTAACAATTGTTGAAACAGTGCTGAGTCATATGCTGAAATAGTGCTGAGACTTATGCTGAAACAATGATTGGAGATTCGGCAATTAATTTTAGAATACATACAGGATCTAGGTCAGCTCACAAGTCTACAGTTTTAGAAGTAGAATGGATCAGAAAGACAGGCCCGAAGAAACTCGAGGACATTTTGTATTTTGATCTGTAGGCCCGAAGGAATTCGGGGCCATTTTGTAACTGAATCGGTGGCTTTGCCACCCCTCTAATATAAACTATAACCGTTTTCGTCAAAAAAAAATAAAAGATGAATTTAAATTTAAAAACGATTTTTTTTTTATATAAATAAAATTATAATAATTTATATTAATAAATCAAATTTATTTAAGTAAAATTATAAGATGTAACTATTAATAAATATCCATTAAAACAAAACTGTACCTATATTTGAATGCACGACATAACAAAATTTGCAATGTCATGATACATGATGTGATTGGGACCATATTTCATGGTAAGGGAAAAAAATGGAAAAAATGTTTCTAATGTTCGTGACATTTATGCATGCACATTTTTGGAAGGCACCTACCTGCCTTCCTTGCAGTTTACTAGATTTAAGATTATTCAAAAATATCAGGCTCACATATTGATTTAAATTGTTCACATTTTTCTAATGTGTTGTATATAATTTTTTTGCACTATTTAAATTATATAATAAAATTGGCATATGAGACACCCTTGTTTATTGAACAAGGGGTCCTCTTCATGCAGGGATTTGACTACTAAATCTTAGGAAGGTATGCATATCCTACACCCCTCTAGATTTGAACGTATGACCTCTTAGGAGGAAACACATGTTCTTAATAATTAGGCCCACTCATGTTGTATATCTCTATGCACTACTCCAATTATATGTTTTTTACTATTTGAAGGATATTCATTCCTCAAAGTACTTCATGTCATCAAGTTGCTCACTTTAATAAACTATAATACATATTTTTTTTAATAATAACTGGAGGATGTTATATTAATAATAACTGGAGGATGTTATCGCTCAATAATTATTATCTACTCCATTATAGTAATACAAGGTATATCACACACATGTCACAACATTCTTCCACTTGTCATATACCTTGAAAAACTATAAGGGAGAATGCATCAAACTATGAGCTAATTGTTAGGGGCAATACTACCCATAGACTCACAATGCCACTTGAATTTATCTATTCTCATCAATTTTTTCAATGCATCTACAACATTCTGCAAAGTGTCAACTTTATCTAGTATCACCTTTCCATCCTCTACCATGTCCCTAAACAAATTTTACTAAATATCTATATGATTTGTATTCGCATGAAAGGTTGGATTCTTAGCCAAACAAATAACATTGTTACTATCACAATGAACTGTAATAGCTCTTTCTGAACATAGTTTCATAATCCAAATGGCATCCTTAAAGGGATGAATAGTTGTCATATACTTTGCCCGCAAATCCTTCATATCAAATTGTGTTGAAAGCTAAGACTTCAAATCACTAATCATGTCCTTACTATTACGAAAGAATAAAATATCACAAGGAAATGACCACCAACATGTTTGTAATAGACACATTGATCTGATTTGGATTTTAGAAATTCCAATCCTTGCACAAAAGAATCAAACTTTTGGTACCACATTCTAAGACATTGTTTGAGACCATATAGAGACTTTTTAAATTTGCAAACTAATCACTCTTTACCTTTTTCAACATAATACTCTTGTTGTGTTATATAGATCTCTTCCTTCAAGTCACCATGTAGGAATATTGTTTTCACATCCATCTGTTCTATCTCTAAATCAAAATTTGTTGTTATAGATAATAGAAGCCTAATAATATATGTTAATTTAGCAATTGGGAAAAAAAACTCACTAAATTATATCCCCTCAACCTGGGAATATCATTCTGCAACCAACCTTGCCTTTTGTTTTTCAACATTGCCATATAAATTGATCTTTTTGAATACCCATTTACATCCAATAAGTTTTTGTCCATCAAGAAATGGTATCAATTCTTATGTATCATTCTTTTTAAGTGTGTCCATTTCCTCATCCATGTCCAATCTCCAAGACTCCTTATCTTCCATCTCCATTGCCTCTTTCAGAGTTCTAAGCTCATTAGTGTTAGAAAATAAAGCAAATATACTTATGAAATCAAATGGACTATAATTATACATATTTGGTTACCTTATTTGCCTAATGGACCTCCTTAAAGTTTGAGGTGGAGTTTTTTTCTCCTCTTCCAAACCCTCTAAACCATCCTCCTCATCAGGACCATCATGAACTTCTTGTTTGTTTTATGGTTCAACTTTCTCGGTTTTGGATGGTAGTTGAACCACTGAATTCTTCTCATCCTCTTATGTCTCCACCACTATAGGAGAAGGCTTAACTTCTCTAAAAATAACATTCATAATATAAAAAAAAAATCCAGCCCTAGGATCCCAAAGGTTGTACCCTTTTACAATAATGTCATCGTTGATGAAGAGACATTTCAAAACCTTGTTATCCAAATTTGACCACTTCTCCTTAGGCACTTGAGCATATGCCTCACAACCAAAAACACAAAGATGTTGGAAGGAGGGCTTATTGTTTATACAAACCTTCATAGGGGTCTTATTCACAAGAGCTGATGTGGGATACATGTTAATCAAGTAACATGCAATAGAAACTACTTATGCCTAGAACTTATTCTCTAAGATCGCTCCACTAAGCATACTCCTAGTTATCTCCATCAACATTTTATTCATTTATTATGCAACTCCATTCTGTTGAGGGGTATATGGAGTTGTCTTATGCCTTTTAATTTCATTATCCTTACAAAACTCATCAAACTCTACAAAACAAAAATCACCACCATTATCAGTTCTTGACTTGGGCTGAATTATAATTCAGCCCAAGTCAGGAAGACTTTAGGTGGTAACTAAAAAATGTCTACAACAAATTTCCCTTCCAAAACGTTAACAAATAACCTTATGCATGTATCATTATCATTTGCCCCTATATTATTACATGCATGAGATAATGCAACTAATTGTTCATTCATTGAGATAGTTCCATTGCCAGAGAATTTGGGTAGATGATCCTTAAATTTTGGAAGAGGATTAGTTGTTGGATTCAAATTCAAAGGAGAATATACATGCCAAGGAGTAGCGTTAGCATCTTCTTCAAATTATAATAAACCATATTGTTTGATTATTTTTGCAATATTTGTCATGGATTGGATAGAATTTAAATGATTATACATGCTCCCAATTAAAGAAGAGGTAGGAGATTGAGATGAAGAGGTAGTGCTTGAACTACTAGAAACACCAGAATAATTCATGATGGTCTTCTTATGAGAAAAAATCTTAGACAGATTTGTAACTTCTGTTTTGGAATCATGGTGATACCGTCAAAGTTTTGGTTGAAGGTTTTCTAAAATTATTTTTCTTCTTCCAATTTCAACCACTGGGTCGAATTCAGGAGACTTGCCTCTCGTTCTACATGAGATACGAGATTGAGTGGACATAAGACAACTTTCTAACGAGCAGGACAGTTGTGATATTTCCGTTCAAGGGCTTCTCTTTGCTCTTGAATTTCAATGTCTTGATCAATAACTTCCCAAGAACATTCAAGTTGTTTGCAAGACACGACAGTCTCTAAAACGAAATAAAACAAACATGAAGTAATACTTCTTTGATCAGGAAAATGAAATCTTACATTTGGTTGATGAGGGGTAGGCAAAGTCATTAAAATCAAAGAAATAAAAAGAACCAAATAGTTAGGAAAACTCCTCAGTATGGTCGCCAAAAAATATGTTGATGCGAAGAATAGTGATGCTCCTCAAAAAAACATCTTCAAATATCATTGGGATAAGCCAGATAGGTGGGAATGTCACCTTGATTTATAGCTCTTAAAACTACAACCAGACTTCAAGAAACAAAATTTGTGTATCATGAATTTTCTTTTGGATTATAAATTTTTTATGTTTTAACTTAAACTATGACAACCAATAAGTAAAGAATAAGATATGTTATTAACTAAGAAAAAGTAACTTCAAATGTGTTGAAATAATGTAAAATGGAAAAAAATATAAATCGGAAATTAAAGCATTCTAGTAGGCCTCAAAAATGAGAAAGTAATCAACAAAATAGTTTTATTAAGACCAATCTGAGTTACAAAATAAATTGTCTTTTCAGATCCCTGCAAGGACCGGAACCAAATATGTCCTTGGAAGCCTAGGATGTAATAAGAATCATACAAGGGCAACGGTTGCCAATAGAAAGATATGCAATATCAAAAACTAATCTGGATCACTTCAAGAAACCTATGTGACATCATCATCAGACTCTTTAAAATTAACACTAATTAGCATTGAATAAATTTAGAACTTCTAATAGTGCAAACAGATTTCAAATAAAATAAATGACCTTGAAGAACACCGTAGGTCAATGCTACTCAATCTTTCCTTGCCATCTTTCCAGACAATCTTGTTGTCAACAAGACAATTTAATTCTCAAGAAACTCATAATGGAATTGAAAAAAAATGATGAACTCACTCTAAGAGCTTGGGTATCCCTTGACACCAATCTCTCTTCTCTCTAATGATCGCCCCTTCATTGAACTCCTCCTTTGCTTTTATATCATCTTCAAACAATTATTCAGTTTAATTGTCTAATTATAAATTAATATTTATTTTGTATAAGCAGAGGGCCAATTATAATTAATGAGAAGGAAAGGTGTCATTTAATATTTATAAAGGAAGGCAAGAGTCCCACCGGAAGGAAAATCAATTCATTTATTTAACCATTTTCAAATGAACTCATGCATTAAATAATCATGCACAACCTACGATCATATATATATATATACTTTGTTCCTCCAAAACCAAAGTTTGAAAAACTCAACCATGTCAAAGTCTCATCCATGTCACTATAATGTTATCAGCATACAATATCAGTATTGTGATATCTCATGAAACATATATAAGTGATAAATCATTTTTCTTCTCCTTGTGACTTCGTTGCACTGACTTGGAGTGGACGAAAGTGAGCTTAGAGGTTTCTGAGCTTGAGGACTCTTTTATAGAATTCTTCCCCTTTGTATTTGTAGGTATTTTCAAGGAGGGGGAGGATTTTGTGTCAATTATGGGTTGATTCTGAGCAAAGGAATTTGTAGAAGGAGCAATGGAGGCAACAAAAAGTTCTAGATGAGGTTTGTCTTCATGCATATTGGACATTTTGCATTTCCCGAAATAAATTTATTTTGATTAGTTTCCCAACCATCAATTGTTGGGCCATATTGTGGGTGTGGAGGTATGTCAAAAATACTCGCATGGGGTTGTAGGGGAGTGTTTAGAGGTCTCATTGGTTCAAGCAAAAAAAAATTGTTTTCCACCCAATAAGAGGTGCCTTGTATGAGAAAAATGAACTCGTCAAAATTAGCATTGAAATGAACAAAGAATTGTATTATCTTGTTTCTTCCTCCATGACCAAATACATTTGTCCTTCTCCCTTGTCACCTCCTGGATCCCTTGATCCACAACAAAAAAATCTCATCTAAAAAAACATCCATTAAATTCATAGAAACATCCATTAAATACCCATACAATTCATTTGAAAAATATACCATGCCAGTCATAGCATAGAATAGTGCTTGGAGGGTTGAGTGAGTTATTTCATGAGTATGTCCTTCAATATTGAAGAGTTGGGCACAATTCTTTTTTATTACAGGGGTATTCTCTAAAAAGAATGTAAGGGATATAAGGTCATATTTATGACAAACAATGGTCGCCCTTTTCCTAAAAACTTTTCATGTATCTGGTCAAGCATATAATTGGGAATTTGGAAGGAGAAATCATGGAGGATAATTCATGTGAAATGGGTATAAGCAGCAACCATTGAAATATACATAAACTCAATGTGCAGTATGAGCCATGAATTGAAAACTAAAACCAAAATTGTGACCTTTTGACCCCATTGCAAAACGTGTGCATGGATTTTATGCGCACTATATAGCAATGTAGGCATAAGAAATTTCAAAAAATACCAATTTAAGACTGTTTTGTGGTGAAAGGGACTGAGAGGTTGAAAGTTAGAGTAGATAAATGATTTACATACTCACCAAAATAATACATTTATTAATGAACACCTACTACATAACCATATTCTCATTTACAGCAGACAATTCTACATACAGAAGATGCCAATTGTTGTTGAGCTCAAACCACAAGTATTGGGCCTTTATATGCTCAAAAATTATTATGCCAACAATATAATAGGTTTGAGCTTACTTGTTTCACATGTATGTAGTCTTCACAATGTAAAACTAGCTCAGAAAGTTGTGAGCTTCAAACCTTAGCAATCAAATGAGCTCTCAAAATTGTTGACAATCACCTTAGTTCATTGGACCTCCATGTATGGTCACGTCGTTCTAAATTATAACAAACTCTATCAACCATAAATGCATGTAGCCATGCTAAGTATGGGTGGCATATAAAATGATAAATGTGTGCCAACTATCCATCAATTCATGTTATTCAAAACTTATGTCGACTCTTTGGTTTGTATGCCAAGTATATAATATAATATAACATGAAGCACAACCCATATACAATAATCATGCCAAATCAAATAACTTATAACCATGTTCTATCATTTATCAAAATCAATCATATGTTGAGGGATGAGAGATCAATTATTCACTTGAAACCTTGCAAATGAATTTGACACATATCACACCCAATTGTTTTGTGATGACTTCATACCAAGCATATGATGAAAAACACAACAATTTTCTCTATAATGCCATATCATTTGTGGAGCATATCATATATCACTTGAAACTTTTGTATATGATTTTGGCATATAACACCTAAGTAAGCATCTTGCAACCATTTCATACCAAGCATAACAAGTTTGTCCATGATTCCATACATTAAAAAAAATGATACTCTTTTAAACTCATTTGATAACCTTCCTAGTGGGACCTCTGTCATACATTGACAAAGTGAGAACAAGATGAGGAAATTGGTCTTGCAACTCTTTGCAGGATTTCACAAGGTTGAGGAAAATTTTAGGTCAACAAGGGGATACTCATTAATCCTCGAGGAAAATTGGTATTTTCCTATGTTTGGGGCTTACGAACACTCTCTAATAACTAGGAAAAACCATATTCGATACTTCAAGGGATAAGCTAGCAGAAGAAAAGTGCATTTATAATCTAATCATCTTGGGGAATTTGGCATAATTATTAGGTCTATGATCAAGAAAGGCCCAACTGACCATAGTCTTGATTCAATTCCGAATAGAGTGCATCATGAGGCTTCAAAGTTCCATGTCTATTCATTTTTTCATGTCCTCCAGATCCACAATCAACAATATTATGCAATGGCCAACATGGAAGTAAAGATAAAATTGGGGGTGTTATGGGCAAACGAGGTCCAAACCACCTAAGTCATACCTTAATTCCTAATTAAATGACAATTACCTTGATCATAAATCACCATGTGTCCCTCACACATAGTCTCATCCACCGAGACAGAGTAATAAACATGAAGAGGCCCTACACCCCCTCACACATGTCTAAGGCTACATGGATGGGAGGTATTGAAGTCATGGTGTTATTCTTCATTGAGGGAAGTAGGATATTGCATAGTTTGGTTCCATTCATGCGAGAGGGTGTTGGGATACTCTACATTTCTCTTCATGGGTTGGTCCTCAATCTATTTCGCACTTAGTTGTTTCTTAATCAGATGAATTTCCTCAGAGAACATATTTTAGTTTCTTGTGTCCTTGTTGTTTCTGAACATGGTGGATATATTTTTAAGTTTGAACTCCTGAGATTTAGATTTTTGGGACCAATTATTTGGTACTTGCATCATGGTCCTATGTTCAACATGCCCTCTGGTCTACTCTCAAATTTCGTTCTAGATTTCAGGTGGACCTTTGGTTTCATCTTCACACTCAACAAGACTTTCAATTATCTTGTTCTCTTTCTACTGTTGTATAATGTTTTCTTTTGGGAAGGAAATATTTTTTTTTCTAGGAAGTGGTGTCAAATTTCTCCTCATCTATATTGTAGGCCTATTTTTAGATGTTCAATTTCCTATTAACAGAGGCCACTCCACTCGGTAATTGGTTAAACTATAGGTATTTTCTTTCGAATTAGGATTGAAGGACGATCAATTATAAGTTCCTTATCCACCAACTTACTTGCAAACTATGGATCACCACAGTTTTCTTGAGCTAAGAATAATCTTTAGGTCCCATGAAGATATGGTACAAGGAAACAAAGCCTCTATTCTCTCTCTCATTGCCAAATTTAATGAATATGAGCAACACTACAAGGTGAAAATATGAAAAATCATGAATACCCTTCTACAAGTCGAGAAGAAAATGGCCATCCTCAAGACCAACTACAATTTTCTCAAGAATTTGGTAGAAAATTTGAGCAAAGATGCACACTCAATGTCTTCCAATCAAAGAATTTGATAGCAAGGGGGAAAAAAAGACGAGAACATGGTGATTCAGATGATAGAAGCCATGGACATTGCAAATTAGGAACCCACATGCAACAATACAAGATTGGACGAAGCAACAAGTCATCAATCTTTTCCTTAGCCTATGTTTTTTAAGTCAATCGGTATTTTAGGTGTTTTTTACAAAATTTACAGTAGTCAATGCATCTAGAAATTTTTTCCAAAGGACATTAGTAAATTTTGTATAATTTTTTGGTCAAATGTGGACAGTTTGAACCATGCAGAATTTATGTATGTACCTTTAGTGTTATCAACTTTACTGCAACCATTTTTGATAATATAATTTTGCTAGTTCCTGTTTAAAAAAATTATTAATTTGGTATTTATATTATTAGTTAAACTATTATACATTAACTATTATTATATAGTTATCAAATTTTAATATTAATACTAGCATTAACTATTAATATATAGTTAATATGAAATACTAATATATGATCTATATTAAAATGCAGAACTGGAAGAAGAGGCAAGTAGATATGACTTATGTTAGTTCGTATGTTTTGTAAGGTTACTAGATTGTCTCGTTTATTTTTTAGAAAATATACCTCTCAGAAGTACTAGGTTACTTTTCCTTTGGACGTTATTAGTGATTCGTAAACGGTAGGCCTATGGCCTGTCCATCTCACCAATACAGATTCTATTGTGGAATAAAACTTTGATTTCTATCTTGATCTTCTCTATATGGTTATAACCCTTGCACTATGCCAATCAATTGATTCGACCAAATAATAAACCAGATGACCACCCACTAGTCGAGTCGGCCTTATGAATGACCATTCAAATGCTCTGATGGTCGAGTCAATCGAATGGAATCCCGTGTGAATGCTTTGATGGTCGGGTCAACCAAATGAAATTCCAATCGTATTCTTTGATGGTCGGATCGACCAAATGAAAGTCTAGTCGAATGCTAAGATTTCCGGGTCAACTAAATGAAATCCCATTCAAAATATTTGATGGTCGGTTCAACCAAAGAAAATATTGGTCGAATGCTTTGATGGTCGGGTCGACCAAATGAAATCCCAGTTGAATTATTTGATGGTCAGGTCGACCAAAGGAAAGCTCGGTCAAATTATTTAATGGTTGGGTCGACCAAAGGAAAGATCGATCGAATTCTTTGATGGTTGGGTTGACCAAATGAAGACAAATCGAATTAAAGAGTAACCCAATCGGAACGGGTCGACCAACAATTGAAAAAAATATCTAGAGGTGGATTCGATCTTCAACAACAAAGAAAAATTTTGTAGGGTGATTTGGTGACCCTCAGCAACTAAAAAAATATCTAGGGGTGATTTTGATTTCCCACAACAAATAAAAAAAATACAAGGGATGAATTTAGATGTTCAACAATGAAGAAAAACGCCCATAGGTCTCTGAATTCGCTCATGTAAGTATAAGTTCGCCTAGGCAGTAAATAAAACACCCAGGGGTTCGTAAATTCGCCCATGTAAGTATAAATTCACCCATGTATGTTTACATTCTTCCAAACAAGTTTAAATTTGCCCAGGAAATAGGAGAACACTTTGGACGAGTGCTACAGGATTAAAAAAAAAAAAAAAAACAAGCAAACAAACAAACAAAAAAAACTTCAACATAGTATGCATACATTACCGTAACTCAAAACCAAATTCCCAAAACATAGATTGCAATAACTCATAGATTCAAAATTTAAATGGGACTTTTATTATGTGGAGGAGAAAACTACAATGGGGTGAGCTATACACAGTCGGTGTGTATTGTTACTCACTGACAATACAAAATTGCAGAGGCCAAGGCTCAGAGACACCCTTGTTCAAAGCGAATAGGCACATTAACTCCTTCGTCCACTGAACTTCGAGTAGGCTACCCTTTTTGAGCTCCCATTTATGTTGTTGTCCTTCCCTCTTTCTCCTTTCATTTTTCCCTTCCTTCCTTCCTCCTTTATTCGTTGTTTCTCTCATTACTTTTAATGGGATGCTCTTGGAAGGCCAGCAGTCACAATTATTCGTTTCACCTTCTCATTGTGCCAAAAGAAAAAATAAAATGAAATAAAGAAAACATGTGTATTTACAACATTTACAAATATTTGTCAAGATCCAATTCAGATCAATTAGGCTACGTTGTTGGCACATAGATAACATAGAATTTTTCTAATATTGGACATCTCTTAATCATTTTTTGTTGTACTCTCTTTGCATCTTTGTTGCAGTGTTTTTTTTATTAGTATCAATCTCCCAGTTATTGTTAAAATGATACTAACCTAATATTAATATTATTAGTTAACAACCCTCAGATGGGGTGTCACCGAGCACATCACGTCCTTCGACAGGCGAGAGGACACCTAGCCTCATTCCTCACAGAGTCCCACCACTGCACACCACACTCCCACCCTCCAATGCCTACATTTAACACCATGCATTCAATTCTCAGGGTTGCGTACCCCCATTATTTCCCTTGCACAACTCTATTTATGGTGATGGCGCTCCAGGATGAAGAAGAAGTTAATGTGATGGGTTGGCCTCCCAACCAGTCCCATCGCAAGATATGGCTCCATGGGTTTTATTTCACACCTGTTGGTTCTTCCGCTCATTCTCACACCTCGGCCCTAGCTCCTTGCAGCCTCAACACTAGTTGTCTTCATCTCTGGTTCATGTACATCCCTCCTCTCTTGTTTTTCTTCTCGATGCCAAGGAAAAGAGGAAAATCCAAGCGAGGGGTGATGTGGTATAACTCGCGGGGGTTAGGACGAAAATCTACTCAGGACTTGCCTCAGACTCCAGTCCGTGCCTCCACTATGGATCTCCCTTCTTTGTCCTCCCCGTGGGCATGTAGAGTGGAGTGGTTTGATAGTATGGGTAATTCACTTGGCTTTGCACCTAAGCTCAGCCCGGAGCCGCCGTCCATACAATAGCCTCCCTCCCGCTGGCCCTCTCTATCCACTCTCCCTAGCCTGATCGCCCCCCTCACTTCTTCCTCCTCCCCCCTCCCTTCTTTTTCCTCCCCCCACACTTCTTCCACCTCCACTCACACTTCTTCCGAAGTTCCACCACCTCTTTCACCTCCTCTTCCGCCCCTGCCCTCTTTTGCTTGGTGCGACGGGTTTATGGAGCTGCATAATTCTATGGACATCATCCAGAACTCGGTCTTCAAAGTCAAGCGCAACATGGAAGAGTTGCTGAGCAGAGACGAACGTCGGGAGCGTCGCGAGGAGCGCTTGGAGACTCTCCTATGCTCTCTCCATCACACCACTCCAGACACAGGGACTTCAACCACGGACATTGTGAATGATCCCTAGAAGGAGCAGAAGCCAGGCACAAGCTCCGGATGAAAATGACGTTCACAGGTTTTCTCGGTTTTTTGATGTATTTAGACGGTTTATTTCTCTGGGTTCTAGCCCTGCGAGGCACCTTAGTTTCTAGTCTTAGTACAACAATTTGTCACAGGACCTTTTACTGCAATTGTGAACTGTTTGGACATTTGTGAATTGTATGGACATGTGGCAACATTGGTTTCCCATCTGGATGATGCAGCCACTGTCTCACTGTGTACCCTGACAACTTTAATTTTTTGACACTAGAAGGCTTTAATACATCTCTCTAACTTAACGATGGTTTGAAAATGACTATCATTGAAACTATTTTTTTTTATGATGATGGGTAAATGATCTCATCTTAATTTACTATCTCTTATTGGGTTACACACAATCTGCCATGTGGAAATATCTATCCAAGTTTACTATAACATGTGGAAAATGATTCTTCTAGAAGATTGATTCTATCCACATGATGGAATTATGTTCACGTGATTTAGAGAAATTCTTGTCTCCATATTGGTACCTTTACACTTGTTTTATTTATATATATGATGGTGAAATTTGTATTCAATTATTCCTTGGATCATATCTACCTCCCACATCAATAAAATTTTGCTCTTACAATGCTTATTACTTGTTGGGGTGGAATATCTTTAAGTTGGAATGTTTAGGCTTTCTTTATAAACTTGAGACATTAAAAATAAATAGTGTCTCCAACTAGAAATAACATTAGGATTATTTGCATTTGGAATATTCTTGAACAAATGTTTCATAGATATAGTCTAATAAATTTCCAATTTGTCATATAAAATTTACATCGAAATTGTTTCATAGATATAGTCTATTAAATTTCCAATTTGTCATATAAAATTTACATGGGAATTGATCTAGTATTGGAAATTTATGTCTTGTCTTTAATAATTTTTGTCATCTTCTCCTTGGTAATAATGAATACTAGTAAATTGTTTATTTTCAAATTTGGATCATTTATCTATCCACATCAAGTTGGTTAATAAGATTTTCTTATTGATTCAAAAGGCCTTTAAGTAAGGACGAAATCTGGTTTGAAAATAGCAAGTTCAATATTGGTAGGTGGGGGTTATGATACAAAATATATGTAATACCCTTAGTTTGGACCCTCCTAAATCATAATATGTTAAATCATGTATATTTCGTATGCGGTGGTTTATGTGATTGGAGTTAAGGTATTTGGGCTGAATTATAATAACCATTCATCGTTAAAAATATGTAATATGTTGTAATTATTCCTAGTGTGGAGTTCAAGGCCAAGGCCTAACTAATGAATGCACATCAGTCCCAGTGGTGGGTTATGACTATGGTGTGGTTGTTATGTTTCCATGGTGTGCTTATATTATGTGAAAACATGAATAAAAGTAAATGCATAATAATCTAATTTCAACAAAAAAGGTCGATTGAGGAAGCAACAAGGCGACTATGATACCACAAGACTCGGATAGAAAAGAGGCTACATGGGATATTCGATTAATTGACTTGTCTTTTGGAGATAAAACCTTCCTTAACCATACTTCCTCAAAAATCTTCCCCATCAATATTTATCTTGAGTGTCCTTTTTGACATTTTCACCATGTTTATTAGGAAGGGTGTATTTTCCATGCAAGAAATGTATGTCTTGTGGGAAGAAGCATTATTCACCATTTTTGTGGATCATTCTTCCATTCTCTATTTTTAAGGATTCCTCTCCCATTGATATTTTCCTCTTCTTGAAGGAACCATCTTAAACCATGGTTGTTATTCCTTCAAATGGCAAGATAACCCCATAAAATTATGGCTAGTAAGAGCTTGTGGAAGTTGGGGGGCTTACTGGTAAGCATATCAAAATAAATAGGATGGTTTTGAGGGTAAAACCATTGATGGAATGCCCATAAAAATCAAATAAACCATCATTAAACTTGAAACCATGTATCGATACCCATTAATTGTTTTGGCCAAGTGTCTCTCCTCTAGGTTAACCCCAAATGTCAACTTGTGGCAACTTGTACTTTGAACTCTTTCAACCTACATTGAAGATAATTGGAAGGGAATAATATCCACGAGGGATTGTGGGGTAGAGAAAGGAAAAACATTCATTGTTCTATGTAGGGAAGTGGAAGAGAGTGTCATGGCTAATTGATGGTTGGATGAGGTCCTAGAGTGCTCATTAGTGAGAAGATTGTCTTTGTCGTGAGAGAAATGGGTTGGGATGTGTGAGTAGAGCCCTATATGACCTTCCTTCACGTTGGTGGTATCATGGTTTGTCTTGGAGGTGGAATCCATAGTTGATTCTTATGATTGGATGGTGAATCACTCCTCGGTAATCAATTTGGTGAGCTTGCACTCATTTACAAATAAGAATTCATATGTGTCTTTCTATGGAATGAGTTCTATTTGTAATATGGTGTGTGATCCTATGAATTCAAATGGGTAATGAATGAATTCAAAAAATGTATTAGGATTTATGTTATTATCTTCATGTTGCATATGAATTCTATTTATATTATTGTTAAAGTTTGAATTTAGCCTAATAGTTTCTTAATAGAGATAAGGAAATTCATATGGAATGCCTCGATGGAGAAGGAAAGCATCTTGATACATTACAATATGGTATCAGAACCCAGTTTTCATCATTGGGCTAGTATGGGTAGATAATGTGAATTTTATGATAGAATTTACAATTGAATGACAACTATTTGACAGAATGCCTCCATGAAAATGAATTAATTCTATCATTTTAAATGCTCATGGTGATTAGATAATGGAGGGGATTCACAAGCTTGGTCATGTTTTCAAACTTTGGGATTGTTAATGAAGTGGACCTTATGTGTTCATGAGGTTCATAGTTCAAATAGCACGAATGAGAAGAAGTTGTGTAGGGACTTTTATGGGTTGGCAATGCGAAATGTTTTGAAGAAAGACATTGTTATATCCTAATAAGTGGACAACATTGAGTCCCTTTGGGGAGCTACAGAGTAAACAAGAAAAAAATTTAATTCCATGTAGTGTATACATTCATAGTTCCAAGTGGAATGGGATAAGACATTCAAAATTGGGTTTATTGATTTTGAAAGAGGTCCAATGGATTTAAGTTCAAGCTTTTAAATTACAAAGTATGGTTGGGTGAATTTCTTAATTCAATCCAAACCCCTTCAACCTCCCAACATTGCTTTGAAATGGACTAGTGGGTCATTTCTTTGAATGTGTTTGATATTGGGGCCTTTTTTGTTAAGTCTCATGAAATTCGAAAAAAGTGGCCCGGTGGTCATTTTGTTTTAATGATCCAATGGGCACCATTTCGAAGTGGTCGATGTAGTGAAAAAAACATGATAGTTTTAAGTTTGAAAAGAGGGTCTATGGCCCAAAGTTCTAAAAAGGACCAATGGCCTTAGTTAAAAAAATGGTTGACCCACCAATTGTCTGGCATTACCCATGACTTGATGTTTAAAAGTGCCCAATGGCTAGAAGCTTAAAAGTAGGCCCATGTCCAAAGTAGGTTGTTGTTGGAAAAGTGGTTGATAGCCTTAATTTTGAAGGGAGGTCGATGGAAAATTTTGAAGTGGCTAATGGATGAGTAAAGAAGTGGAACTAGGCCAAAGTTTGATGTAAGACCAAGGTCGAGGATTTTTCTTAAAAACTCACAATAGTTTGAAAGTGCCCAATGGACATTGTTTCATTTTTTCCTAGTGGACATTATGTCAAAATTGCCTAAATTTCAAACTAGGTTGATGTGTCAAAGATAAAATGGCCTCAATAGCCTCATCTTTCAAAATTCATTCATGTTTAAAGTAGGCCTAATGGCCAAAATTGAAAGGAGGCATAATTCCAAAGTTCAAAGTATGCTTGATGGCCAATGTTTGAAGGATGGTCGATGGTCAATATTCTAAAGATGGTCGATGGGTCAAACATTCAAAGTAGGTTGATGGACCACTATTTTCAAATACATTTGCAGGTGAGTTCAAAAGGTGTTCGAGGATTAAAAAAGACCTTATGGAAAAGGTTAAAAAACAAGGCCAATCCACCGAAGTTTGAAAAGGGGTCGATGCCCTTGGAAGAAAGGAAGTCGTTGCATGGAAACATGTTGTTTGAAATACTCTAAGGTTCTAAATGTCATCAATGACTCGATGATTTGAAGGAGATAAATGGTGTAAAAGGGGTCAATGCCTCAAATTGATCCAATATTTGACATCTGATATTCGAAAAGAGGCCTTAGAAACTTATGGCCAATGAACAAGATACACAAATTACCCTTTAATAAATGAAGATATTTATTATTACAAAAAAAAGTCTTGAAACAAAATTTTCTTTTGGACATAAATTGAGAATATAAATTTTCATGCATCTAAAATTTCAAGTGGAAATCTGTAGTGGCAATGTCCATAAAAATGTCATTGACCTCAAGTTTCCATATTCAATGCCAAATTCCTAAAAATTGACAAAATATGGTTTTCAAAGGATGAGACTATGTTTTATGTCGGCAATCCCATTTATGAAGAAATTTTGACATGAGGACTATGTCCAAGAATGAGAAAACCTAGAAAATCATTTGGACATATTCGAAGGGATTCTCAATGAAATTGATGAAATAGGGTCAAATATGTTATTCCAAGACACTTTTCAACAATTTTAGAAATAATGTATTCAATAAAATTTCCATGAAATAATAAATCTATAAAAAAATTTCCTAGTCAACATTTCATCTCCCCAAAAATATGGATAACTTCATCCTGGTGAAAATTTCTCGAATCTTTACCATTTGAAAGACGATGATTTTTGCAAGATTTTATGACAATGGAAAATCTGTCAAAAGAGACAAGTTGTCATCTTCAAAAGGGATGCAGAAGATGGTTTGAATAACAAATTGTCGAGATAAAGGCTATTGAGTGTTCATAGATAAGAATACTATTGGCACCCAATTTTATTTTATTTTCTATTTTTCACCCAATTTTCTTCCACTAGAGATGGAAGATGGTCTCTAAGCTTGATTTTCACTAGCAGAAGGGAAAAAACAGGTGAGTGCTAAACTTCTAGGGATTGTAACTTTCAACTCCAAACTCGAAATGGGACAACAATACAGGGGTTTGAAATCTATTACATAGGAGAATAGAACATAAGGTTAATGTTTGCAAAATGTTCTTCAAGATACTCTGAAATATTTACATAATAGAGCCTTCGGCCTTGAGTTGACAAGGAAATTGTTAATGTAGATGATCCCTAAAGTGTCGCAAACTTGGATGAAAGGGATTTATGATGAAGTATGATCCTACGAGACAAAAAAATTATCAAGGATGACTACATATATTTCATAATGGTACTTTCACAATGATGTGGAGGCACAATTCGTTGAGAAAGAACATAATGATATAAGGTGCTTATGAACTTCTGAAATGTATACATTCAAATAGTTTTAATGCAAAACAAAAATTTCACTTCTTTCATGTAGCTTTCCTAGATCTTAACCCCATGAATTTTTGGCCTTAGGATTGTTATCAAATATAAACAAAACAATAGCAACAATGGACTATATTTCAATACTTAACAACACCAATCCACTAGGCAATTCAAGAGGAAAGATACCAATGTGTTCCAATATGTTTCAACCCTCTACGTAATTATTATCATGCATATAAAATATCTAAAAATCACTTATGATAGCTATAAAAGCAACAATAAGTATGCCCTTATATTCTTCAATATAAATTTTAAATCACTTGAAAATTACAACCTTAACTTATGTCAAATCAATAAGTCATATAAGTGCTAGAAATTACAAAATCATATCATAGCCTTATCACAAGGCTAGTACAATCCTCTGTCTCTCTAAAACCCTAGCTATGTAAAACCAAGAAAACTCTAGTTTAACCAATGAGGTCCAAAAAGAATGCATCACACAAGCATGTCCTCCAAGGTAAAATCAATTATCTTCTTCTTCTCTTCACTAAGTACAATCTCAAAACCCTAATATACAAATCTCCAAGAGATGAAACCTTAACCTTAGTCTTCAAGATGCTCCAATAAGCTCAAGAACCCCTAATGACTCCAAGAGAGAGTGTGTAATACCCCATATGAGCATATTGTGTAAGTCTATAGTAAGTATCAGTGGTGATTTTCCCATTTGCTTATTATTGGAATTAATATTTAATATAATAATAACATAATAAAAGGTGCACTTGAGGTAATATCTCCCTAGGAGCAACATGGAAGAAATGAACCAATGAGAGGGGAAGTAGGGGAGATTCATATTATATTATTTTATTTGATGTCTCCAAGTGTCATTAACCGAAGCCTTCGTGTCCTATGTCTTATGAGGCTTAAGTTTGATTTTCCCAAGTATTAGGGAAGAGCATGTCTTGTTCATGCAATCCGAGAGTGGATGCAAGCTTTTGGGAAGGCAACCTTTGGGGAAAATAGTTCATTTTTTCTCTCACGAGAGGGAGTTGGTGTGGGGTATGATTAAATGTTTATTATAGAGTATGCATACTACGATGAAAGATATATTGCTACCATGATTTTTCTGCCATGAATGAATATAGAAGCCATGGCTGAGAGTATGTGTAATGGTTGCAACTGGGATTCCTCGGTTCCCAGCGTTATATATTTCTTCACTAATCTGTATGGATCACTGGAGGGAAGTGGGATAGCATAAAGGAATGTTTAGCAGTGAAGAGGATCCCATTCCTTCTATTGTGAAAGGTTGAGGGAGAAACAAAGGTTGGTGAGTGGGATTGTTGTCATAAATATGGGATAAAAGGTAAATTATCTTGCTATAATAAATGGGAATTGGGCTAAGTGAAGAAAACTAGAGCCATAGCCAATAAATTCACCATTTTTTATTTCATTTCTTGGCATGAGGGTGGCACCTACTCGAGTTGGTGCCTATGGCTAGGAGGAAAAATGCTATCATGGAGTTATTTCCCCAAGTGCAACTCATAACAAATAAGTAATATGACCTGTGTTGTTAAATGTTGATGATCAATGTTGTTGTTACTACTATATATGAGAATTTATGTGTTGATTTCATGGACATAGAGGGTTGGTGTTAAGAACCAAATATCAATATAATATAGAAAAACCTCAGAAAAAGTACTCAGCGCCTTGAAAAAGAGATAATTTTAGATAATAAGCCTCTTCGAGGGGGCAACCTCCTTCCACCCCACTTAAATGTTCAAGTACAAGATGATTCCAAATGAAAATGTCTCCTTGGTATATATAGGAGACTAGGAGGTATAATTACAATGAATGGAATAAAGCCGACATAAATAAAATAACATTACTAATCTAATATGCCCCAATTAAGGGGTAATGAGCCAATATTAGGGCTTAACATGCCCCTCCCCTTGAGACAAGTGTTGTCCCCAATGCTTGAGTAACTCTAGATTCTGTATAAAAGACTCATCTTCCCAAGTGGAATCTTCAGCCGGTAGTTTCCTCCATTTAATGAGATACTCTGAAATGGATCTATTCCTCAGCTGGCGAATTCTTGTGTCAGTGATGGCTTCAGGCCATAGTACTTTGGTGATAATTTATTATCCTTCTTGGCTTGCTTGAGGGACATCTGTTTGTATGGTTGTAGTCTTAAAAACACCCAATCCCCTACATCAAAACTTCTTTCATTGTGATGTTGATCTGCTTGTTGTTTCATGCGATTCAATGTCATGGTCAGATTGTGCTTTAAGATTTGGACAAATTGGTGTTGATTCTCGATGTGATCTTCCACTACTTGAACCTTAGATTTTTATTTTAGAGAAGAAGTGATATAAGGAGGGTGGTATCCATAAAGTTCCATAAATGGTGTCATTTTTGTTGCAGTATTAAAGGAAGTGTTATACCACCATTCTTCCAAGGGTAACCATTTGAACCATTGTGTTTTTTTATCAGAGACAAAGAAACGAAGGTAGCCTTCTAGACATTTGTTGACTATCTTGGTTTGTCTATCAGATTGAGGATGATAGGATGAACTATGAGCCAATTAAGTACCCAAACAAGAAAATAATTATGTCCAAAAATGTCTAGTGAAGATGGGATCTCTGTCACTTACAATAATCTTTGGGTTGCCATGTAGATTTTGAACTGTCTCCATGAATGCGGTGGCAACTATACTAGCTTTGAAGGGATGAGAGAGTGCACAAAAGTGTGCGTACTTGGTCAGTCTATCAACAATCACCATGATGCCACTCTTTCCTTCAGACTTCGGTAACCCTGTGATGAAATCCATGGAAACCTCCTCCCAGTGCTGACTTGGTATGTATAATAGTTGTAAAAGACATGGGGTCTTAATTTTTTCCACCTTATTTTGTTGGCAAACCAAACATTCTGCCACAAACCTTTGAACATCAGATTTAAGGCCATCCCAAAAAAATTTATTCTTGACTCTATGGTAGGTTTTCAAAAATCCCAAGTGCCCTCCTACTAGAGAGGTGTGCAATTCCAATAGTACCTTTTGTTTGAGTTGGGAGTTCTTACATAAATATAAGCGATATTTGTACCATAGTGAATCATTTTTCCATATAAGTGTATCTGATGCACTGGAATCCTGCTGCAACCTTTGAATGAGAGTCCACACTTTTTTTTCATTCTTCCATTCATCCCTTGCTTCTATTATCCAATCAGGTTGGATGATCGAGATAGCACAGAGAAAGGACTCAACATCTTCATCCTTTCTTAAGAGTGCATCTTCCACAACATTTTGCTTCCCCTTTTTATAGACTATTTCAAAATCATAACCCAATATCTTGGTTACCCATTTTTGTTGTTCTTCTGAAGATAGTCTTTGTTCCAAGAAGTATTTAAGACTATCATGATTTGTTTTGACCTTGAAGTGCCTACCTATTAGGTGAGGATGCCATTTCTTCAATGCATGTAGTATTTCCATCATTTCCTTCTCATAAATGGGTTTGTGTAAGTCCTTTCCCTTGAGTGGTCGACTTTCAAAAGCCAGGGGCCTTCCTTCTTGCATAAGGACATCACCAATTCCATTTCCCAAGGCATCACATTCCACAATAAAGGTTTTTGTGAAGTCTGGAGTGGTCAAGACAGAAGATTTGCACATCACCTCTTTAAGTTGTTCAAAAGATTTAGTTGCTTCCGGAGTCCATGAAAATGCATCCTTCTTAGTTAGTGTCATTAAAGGTGTTTCTATTCTTCCATAGTTCCGAACAAACTTTCGGTAGTAACCTGTCAAACCCAAAAATCCTCTAAGATTCTTCAATGTTTTGGGAATCAGCCAGTCCATCATGGACTTAATCATGTTAGGGTCTACCTTGACACCTTCATGAGATACAATATGACCCAAATAATCTACCTCCTTTACTCCAAAGAAACATTTGGATGGTTTGGCATATAGTTGTTGCTCCTTTAGTAGTTGTAGCACCTTGTCAACATGTCGCACTTGATCCTCCCAAGAATTTCTATATATTAGTATACCATCAAAAAATAATAATAAAAAAATCGAAGGAAGGGCTTGAAAATGGAATTCATCAACCCTTGGAATGTGGAAGGTGAATTTGTAAGGCCAAAAGGCATGACCAAAAATTCATAATGGCCTTCATGAGTTCATAATGTATTTTTGGGATATCTTCTTCCTTCATTCTGATCTGATGATACCCTGAACGAAGATCCAATTTTTTGAAATAGATTGGTCCATGTAGTTCATCTAACAATTCATCAATGACGGGATTGGAAAACTTATCTTTAATAGTGATCTTGTTGAGCTCTCTATAATCTGGACACATACGCCATGAGCTATCTTTCTTGAATACCATTACCACTGGTGCAGAGTAAGAACTTTGTCTAGGTTTAATAATGCTAGCCTCTAACATTTCTTCAACCATGTGATCAATTTCACTCTTCTGGTCATAAGGGTATCTGTATCGCCTAATGTTAGGAGGAACACTCCCAGGAATTAGGTGAATTTCATGATCATGATTTCGAGTGGGTGGAAGACCTTTGGGAATATCTTCAAATACTTTGGAATGTTTATCAATGATCCCTTGGAGATCTTGAGGAATATATGGCTTAGATGTTTGAACATCTAGTGAGCATAGTTTTGCAATAATGCCTTGATGCACCTTTTTCAATAATTTTGTCATTCCATTAGAGCTTATCACCTTACCGGGTTTCCCTGTGATACCTCTTAACTCAATTTCTTTTCCTTCCAATGAAAATTTCATGAAAAGTTCTTGAAAATTAAAAGCCATTGTTCCTAATGAT
>ML801798.1:261868-347497 GCA_009831015.1 Picea engelmannii
TAAAAATGAAGAAGACTTGTATTCTTGAAAATATTTGCAAGTTAAATTTTATGTGTTAAAATGCAAATGGATCAACTTTGCAACACAACTTTAATAGGATTTACTCATTCAAGATGCATATAAACAGCAGCAAAATCAGTGAATAGAAAACACATAACACAGCAAATGATAAAGGAGTTCACCCCTCTCTTGGGCTACATCTCCTGGTCCAGCTTCCAATGGATCATTTGTATTATTTGCTCAAAGTGCTCAAAAATGTGCTTTACAGTGCTCAAAATTCCAAATAGACTACTCCAATGGCTTCAGAACATCCAAAGACCCCTAGTTGGGCTTTTTCGGCACCTCGTTTGGCCAAAAATTGAAGAAGATAGGCTTCCTGGAAGTCCCCCCTTCAAACTTGTTGTCTCTGCATCTAAAAAACGCACCCTTGTTGGCTCAACCTAGCCCACACGCATATTTAAGCGTAAAAACTTGGCACCGGGCGCAACCGCACAATCGATACAAATTGTCGCGCGGTTACGCATTGGCCCTTAATCGTCTAAGGCCCGTGGGCATGTGAAGCGCCATACAACCATGCGAATAGAAATAAAGGGCCAAAGTTCAAATGGTTATAAACATAGACGCGCCCGTGGTCACATTGCATATCATGCAACCGGCGGTTCAAATGAAAGGGCTATACAATAGAGCACGCATATAGTATGTGGTCACATCGCATACCATGCGACCGCGGTTCAAATGAAAGGGCTATACATAGAGCGCGCATATAGTATGTGGTCACATCGTATATACGTGGGACTAGGGGCCGAGGCTAAGCCTCGACCCGGTCCACGCCCACCATATAATACATTTCAACATAAATATAATATGCACCGTTTATATTACAAGGCACATGTGGTGGCGCACCGGTCGGCAGACCTTCCCAAGTCTCTTCCCCTACCCCGGAGGTCGCGGGGTCGAGTCCTGCTAAATGCATAAGTTTTAAACCAATATGAGCGTGACATGTGGAGGCCATTAATTGGGCCACGTGTCGCCATCCCGTTCGTTGCAAACATGCCATGTAATATGCCAAATGTCCACACATCTACCTGCCATGTGTCGTACGGCCTGCCAAGTCAGTGTCCGTACGGACTGTACGGACTGTACATTTGACACTCCTTTTTTTGCTTGTTTGTCATTTTGAACAGAACGTGATATCTCTCGCTCCCAACGTTCGTTTGAACCCAAACGAGTTGCGTTGGGTTCGTAACGATGAGGCCTATGCTCCCATTAGATTTGAAGCGATTCCGAGCACTTTGAATTTTGAGCAAAATTGTATCCCTTGGATCATGTAAGCATGGATGGTAGAGGAAATTTACCAAGAGAAAGAGAACATATATGAATTTATGGGTGAACCATCATTGGGCAAGTTATATGTATCTTACAAGAGCTGCAAATTATGAAATGGAAACTTGTGTGTAAAAAGGGTGAAGAAAATGGTAAACTTCTATTAACTTGGAAGCTACTAATGGAGGAATAAAACACTCCATTGTGAGGATTAGTCATGTTGGAAAGAGTTGAACTTGTAGAGAATTATCTAAGAAAATTACATAATTGAATAAAATTTAAATATAGATGGAGATCAGGGCATAATATGTCATAGGATGAATATTCAAGATATTGGAAGATATCGCAACACTAAGGAGATGATTCCAATAGTAAATAAGTATTGTTGGAAAAATATGAGAATAGAGAATGTTGATTGCATTCCAAATAGACATAATGGGTGGTAGCAAAGAGAGTGAACTTGAAGGAGTCTATATGAGGACGGACTAGAATAAATTCTAGAAATATGGTGTGCTAGAAATTTTAGTAGAGGAAGTGAAGTTCGGGAAAGATTGGCCATGGAAAGGAGGTAGTTAATGAAACTTGCAATACTAATTTGGGTAGGAAATGAGGAATGGCCAAGTTAGGCTTTGCTGGAATAGATTAAGAAAAATAAGAGTAGCAATTCATAAAGTGAACAAAATGAAAAGGCAAATAAAATGATAGAAAAGATTGTTGTTGTAACGTCCCCAGCCACCCAGGATAGGCCACGTCACACAATCTCAACTTATATCGCTCTGAAACCAAACATATTGTAACATCATCCAACTTACTACTGAATAAATGCTACTCAAAAAATCCATTGTGCAGACTCTATACTAAACACTAGTATGTGCAGTATCACTTGAAGTAACGTGTTCAAGCTCAAGCTAAGTCGTTACATACAACTTATAACAACATAAGTATCACAAAATAATTGTGCACAAGCATATTTAACACACAACACTACTGTGTATGCAACCATTATGGCGTCACACACCAAATCTATTCTCCTTGTGCGCGTGGATTGCTTCCATGTGCGCATGGCCATTCAAACCTCACCACAGAGACTCAAGACCAACATCATAAGGTTAAATTAATAGGAAATAATATAAACAACGGTCATACTCATGCATGATTACAATTACAGGTTGTAAGCACCATACTTAAATGTACAGGCAACATTAAACAAAATAACAACACTTACTTATATGCAACAACATACAAGAATTAAACCATATCAAACATAGATAATTAAGCACACATTAAATGAGACAAGCACATAAAGAACACTTATCTTCTATGAAAGTCACCAACTACGTTCAAAACGCAGACGTTCCTCCCAGCCATAGACTATGTTGCTCATAAGCTTTCAGCAACAGGTCACCCCCAGGTTGGGGCTTAACTCCACCAGGGAAAAAGGGTTCCTAATGCCAGGCTAAGGTCCGGTACTCAATAGAATTGCTCATTCCAAGGTTCCATTGATGCAACAAGTCTACAATATATCATTCCCATGCACCTCTTACATGCAAGGAAGTGTGCCCCTTCTCTGCTCAATAGTCCCTCAGTTGCCCCACTTCCCTTCCAGGGTTCCAACAACAGGTTGGAAAAGAAGTCTTTGAGCCCTGGAACTAATGCCCAACTCACTAGGAAACAATTCCCAGAAAAACTCAAATCTGGAGAGAATTCTCACAGGCCTAATAATCCGCCTCTTCAACAACAAACCTCTCACCTAGAGAGACTGCTCACAGGCCTAAAACCCCGCCTCTTTGATAGCATAACTCTGATCACGGTACAGAAAAAAACCCTTACAAACTTATCTCTGTAGATAAGGTAATAGTTGTCATTTTCTCCCCTTGATCGACCCCTTCTACTCACGAGTAAGTGAATCCCCTCAAAATACACCAAGGCCAACAATATATAATGCATGCCTTAAACTCGACAATTGTCACCTTCAGAAGTAGCTTTAGCCACTTGGTGACTCGCTCCCTACCCTCGGGAACTTAGGATAAAATAATTATCCATAACATACACTTTTTTTGGAAATATTAATAAAATATTCCCTAAGACTTAAGTTTCCCCCTTTTCCCTTTTTCTGGTGGAGTTAGCCCCCCATCTCTTTTCGTCTGATCTATCTATGTGCAACGATGTGATAATATCAATAACTTGAGTATAATACATGGACATGTGCACTGGCCTATTTGCATCTCGACTCACCAGCCTCATAACCACACAGGATCTCTGGCCTCAATACATATACATCCATGTGTGTGTGTGTGTGTGTGTACATATACATACATACATACATACATACATGCATATATATATATATATATATATATATCAGTTCGATGTGCACTTTCAGGTAATTCACGTGCACTTACTCAAGTGTCGCAAGACTATGAAATGTGCACACCCTTCCTTTGATGTGTAATCATGTGCACTTACTTAGGTATGCACAACACTATTAAATGTGCACGCCCTTCCTTTGATAAAAATTATTCGCGCACTTACCCAGGTGCACGCAAAACCAAAACTAGGTGCCAATGGTTCACCAGCCTATGTGTACATTTACATTTACAATTGGTACCAACAACTCACCAGCCTATATGTACAATTACAAAGGGTCTAGATTAGGGACATTACATTCCCCTCCCACTTATTTATGCATTGTCCTCAGTGCATCATATACACATGTACATACAAAAATTCAAAAATATTCAAAAAGATGTGGATACTCTATCCGCATAGCATCCTCATGCTCCCAAGTTAATGCATCCTCGGGACTATACCAGGTCCATTGGACCTTTACTAGCTCCATGGTTCTATTCCATAGTTGTTTTATTTTCCAATCCAATATGCAAACCTTTCGTACTTGAAAATCATCTTCTAGCTCCACCTAAATCGCATTCCAATCAATAATATGATTAGCATCAAGTACATACTTTTTAATCAATGATACATGGAAAACATTATGAATACACAAGGATGTAGGAAAAGCAAACATATATGCGACAAGACCAATCCTCTCTAGGATTTCAAATGGCCCAAAGTAGTGTGCTGCCAACTTAGAACACTTTCCCAAATTCTGGGAAATGCGTCTGGATTTTACTTTCAAGAACATGTGGTCACCCACTTTAAACTCTCTATGGGTCCTAACTTTATCTATGTAGATTTTATGTCTGTCTTGGGAAACATTTAAATTCTACCTTATCTTTACCATCTGCTCTTCCATTTCCTGGAGTTGATCTGGCCCAACTACTGCGCGGTTTGTTGGGTTGTCCCAACTCACTGGCATGTTGCACTTTCTACCATAAAGTGATTCAAATGGGCTCATATTTAAAGATGCTTGATACCCATTGTTGTAAGAAAACTCTACCAAGTGAAGGTAGTCTTCCCATTTTTATGGTTTATCCATCACATACATCCTGAGCATATCTTCAATCACTCTATTTACTCTTTCTATTTGACCATCTGTCTCAGGATGATAGGTTGCACTAAAGTTGAGATTCGTCCCAAATACTTTGAATATCTCTTTCCAAAATTTTGAGTTGAAATTGGAATCTTTGTCAAACACAATTGTCTTAGGTACACCATGTAGCTTAGCAATTTCTCGCATGTATATTTCAGCAATGTTGGTTGCCTTGTGCGTTGACTTTATTGGAATAAAATGGGAAGCTTTAGTAAGCTTGTCCACCACAACCATAATAGAATCATGTTGCTTAGCAGTCCTAGTAAACTTGGTAATGAAATCCATGGTCATAACTTCCCACTTCCACTCACAAATGGGAAAAGGTTGTATCAAACCAACTGGATGTATGTGTTCATCCTTGATCTTTTGACATTCAAGACATCTAGCAATAAAATAAACAACCTCATTTTTCATACCTAGCCAATAGTATTTTTTTTTTACTACGACAATTGTCTTATGGTAGCCTGGATGTCTACCATAAGGAAATTTATGCATGTATGAAAATAACATACTTTTTAACTCTTGATCATTTGGCACATAGACTCTGTGCCTATACATGAGGATCTCATCCTCTCTTATCTCGTAACCTTCAAATTTTTGTTGTGACATACTTTGTTGTAAGTTCGCCTTTATTTCCACATAGCGTTGATCTGATTTGGAAACCTCTAAAATTTTGTCGCTCAAATATGATTTGTACATTCTAATGATTGTAGAATGCATCTCATGCACCCTCATGTTGAGTGCATCATCCACCTTGTTCTATTTTTCTCCGATATGCTTTATGTCAAAGTCATACTCACTAAGGAATTCTAAGCACTTGCTTTGTCTTGCATTTAAATTTGGTTGTCCAAACAGATACTTCATACCACTATGGTTTGTCCTCAGCTCAAATATTTTACCCATGAGATAGTGTCGCCACATATTCAAAGCATGCACTATGGTTGTCAATTCCAAGTCATGAGTAGCATAGATCCTTTCATGCTCTTCTAATTTTCTTAATTCATAGCACACCACATTCGCATTCTAACTAAGGACTCCATCAAGCCCTTCGTTGCATGCATCCGTGCACACAATGAAGTCTGCATCTGAATCAACAATTCTCAAAATTGGCGCACTTGTCAACAAACTCTTCAAGTGATGAAAACTTCTTCCACGATCCGAAGTCCATTCAAATCATGCACCTTTCTTTTGCAAGGATGTAATTAAATGTGCAATTTTTTAGAATCCTTGAATAAACCTTCTGTAGTAACCTACAAGTCCCATAAAGGACCTCACTTCTGTGACATTTCTTGGTGTCGTCCATTCCTCAATGGATTTTATCTTTTCCAAATCCACAATTATTCCTTCCTTGGAAATGATATGACCCAAATAATGAGTCTGTAACTGGTAAAATGAGCACTTGCTCAAATTTTCATAAATTTGATGCTCCCTCACTACTTGCAATACCATCCTCAAGTGTTTCTCGTGCTCTTCTTCAGACTTAGATTAAATAATTATTTCATCCATAAATACAATGACAAATTTATCTAAATAACTTTTGAAAACTCCATTCATCAAACACCTTATGATAGTTGGTGCATTTGACAATCTGAATGGCACCACTGTGAACTCATAATGTTCATACCTCGTTCTGAAGGCAGTCTTGTTGATGTCCTCTTCTTTAATTCTCACATGGTGATATCCATATCTGATATCAATCTTTGAAAATATCTATGCACCCCTCAGTTGATCAAAGAGGTCATCTATCCTTGGCAAAGAATACTTGTTCTTTATTGTTACTTTGTTCAAATTCCTAAAGTCGATGAAAAGTCTCAGTGTACCATCCTTATTCTTCACGAACAATATTGGGGCACCCCAAGTCAACACACTTGGGCATATATACCCCTTCTTCAGAAGCTCTTCAAGTTGCATCTACAACTCCTTGAATTCTAGCACACTCATCCTATAAGGAGTCTTGGATATGGGTGTTACTCCAGGAATTAGATTTATAGAGAAATCAATATCTCTTTTCGGTGGAAACTCTGGTATCTCTTTAAAGACATCCTCAAACTCTTTCATTATTGTGCATTTTTCAACCTTTTTCACTTTATCCTTAGGTGCATCTTCCATGTGCGTTGCAAATACTTGACATCCTTTCCTGTATCTTTTCTTCAATTGTAAGGTTGAAGCCTCTCTAATAATTATATCTCTTGGAATTCATTTAACTTTGCTTAAGTTTCCTTCCTCATCCAAGCAAGTGAATGCCTTATTGTAATACTGCAGGACAACATGGTGCTCGTCCAACCAATCCATACCAATGAGGAAATTACATGAGCCCAACGATATAATATTTGAATCAACATTTGTGTGAAGTCCATTCATATCCATAGGGCATGCCTTAATCATCTTGTTAATTTTCCTTTTTTCTCATGTAGATAACTGCACCAACCAAGATTTTCCAAGCCTGCTTCTTAGCAATCAGAACCTTTCCACCATCTTAGGATCTAGATAACTATGACTATCTCCTGAAACAATTAAAATAGAAATGGGTTGATCATTAATCTTACCTTCCACTTCAATCATGTGTGATTGAAACTCAACTTGTTTTTTATCCAGGGATGCGTAAATCCTAGGTACATTTTTCCCATGTCCTCAACTGTCGCAACTTTTTGTACATTATGTACAGTCCTCGCATTATCACCTCTTTGAAGGAAATCTCTCCACATATGATATTTGCTACAACTCCAACATTGAATAGATTGTTTCCTTGGCTTTTCTCCACTGTCTCTGTCATTCTGGACTCCTTGGGAGTTGGATGTCCTTGCACAATATTTCTGAAAAATGGTGGCTTAGTACCCTTCTTCGTCTGTTCCACCTTTCTTTTCATCTTGTCTTCCCAATCCTTTTGGAAAGTCGGTCTTCCATTTTTGTTGATCATAAAAGCATTTTGTGCGCCTTATGGTTTCCTCCAATTTCTTGGAGTCATCATACTGTATCTTGTCAATGATAAATGATGGCAACCCACTCAAGTAACTCTGAATTTCAACTTGTTCATCCTTGATGAATGCGACATATTTCAAAAGCTCTAAGAATTTTCTTTCATACTCATCTATCATCATACTCCCAAAATTGAGTTCAAATAACTCCTTCATTTTCTTGTCATAGTAATGCTTGGTTAAGTATTTCCTTTGAAAATACCTCTTGAACTCCCTCCAAGTAACCTTGTTCTCATCAATGTGTTGCACTTGCATGAATTAATCCCACCATATTGATGTTTTTCCTTTTATCTAGTAGATGTCAATTCTCCCTTTTTCCTATGCAGAATAATTATGCAGCTGGAAATACTTCTTCATACTCAACAACCCGGTCTCCACATATTCATCCTTCTTGTGCTCACCATCAAAGGTAGGAGGCTTGATCTTATTCAATTCTCCATGTATCTCTTCCACCCAAGTCCTTCTCTTATTTATTCTGACAGGAGATAGACTTGAGATATTGTGTGCTTTCCTAAATGAATGCTTTGGTGAGTGGTGATGATGCCTATCAACACTTCTTGTTCCTTTTCTATTCTCATCATGAGACATGCAAATTCTTGAGCTACTTGTATCTACCTCCTTATCCATTTTATTTTCTATTATGTCCAAGCATTTCATCAACTTCACAGTAAAGTCGTTTTTTTGCTCCTTGGCTTTCATAAGCCTTCCATTACCAGCCTTATAGCTTTGGACATATTTTTGCAGTCCCTTTATGGTTTCTATCAAGTTCATGCACTCCTCCTTGGATTTTGTACCATTAGCTCCCAAATCAACATACAAATCCCCGAATTCATCATCAAGAATGTAAGTTCTCCACTCATATTCCATGTTTTTTACCTTCTACATTGATTGTGTCCTACTCTAATTGTTGATAATTCTGCAAAATGTGCAGGCAATAGGATTTGTTAGATGAATTCATGAGACAACTTCATGAAAAATCTACATCATCTTGTCATAATCCTTTCTTCTGAATCCCATGCACGCATTTGTATTCAACACATGCCAATGCACGATGTAAATAATTGGCATATACACCATGTATCAGTATTGTGGGTGCACCACAAATTTGTTTCATGTATCCCCAAACCTTAGTGCGCACACCCGTGCACCATTTTTTATTGCGCAATTCTAGTGCCACACCCCACAATGTCTATAATTTAGTGTGTATACTTGTGCATTCTTATTTTATGCACACCATGGCCACACTATAATTCCAAATTTGGCCACTTGCCAGTATGAATTTTTTCTTAAGTAGAACTCATCCCATGCAGGCTCAGTGTTGAAACTAGAGCTCTGATGCTTCTTGTTGTCCTATGACCCGTACAAGTCTAGTGTTGAACCAAGAGATCTGATAGCAAACTGTAATGTCCCCATCCACCCAGGCTAGGCCACGTCACATAATCTCAACTTATGTCGTTCTGAAACCAAACATACTACAACATTATCCAACTTACTATTGAACAATGCTACTAAAAAATCCACTGCTCAGATTCTATACTAAACACTAGTTTGTGTAGTATCACTTGAAGTAATGTGCTAAACCTTAATATGAGTCACGCCATACAACTTATAACAATGTAAGTATCACTAAACAACTATGAAAAATCATATTTAACACACAACACTATTGTGCACGCAACCATTTTGGCGCCACACACAAAATCTATTATACTTGTGTGCGCGGACTGCCTCCCTGTGCACATGACCATTCAAACCTCACCACAGAGACTCAAGACCAAAATCATAAGGTTAAATTAACATAAAATACTATCAACAACTATCATACTCATGCATGATTACAATTACATAATGTAAGCACCATACTTACATGTACAAGCAATATTAAACAGAATAACAACAATTACTTATATGCAAAAACATACAAGGATTAACCATATCAAAAATAGATAATTAAGCACACAGTAAATGAGACAAGAACATAAATAACACTTATCTTTTACAAAATTCACCAACTGTGCACAAAACTCATATGTTCCTCCTAGCCATAGACTTTGTTTCTCATAAGCTTTCAACAATAGGTCACCCCCAAGTTGGAGCTTAACTCCACCAGGGAAAAAGGGTTCCTAATGACAGGATAAGGCTTGATACTCAATAGAATTTCTCAGTCCAAGGTGCCACTACTACAACAATTCTACAGTCTCACATTCCCCACGCACATGTTACATGCAAGGAAGTGTGCCACTTCTCTGTTCGACAGTCCCTCAGTTGCCCCACTTCCCTTCTAGGGTTCCAAGAACAGGTCGAATAGGAAGTCTTTGAGCCCTGTAACTAATGCCCGGATCACTAGGAAACAATTCCAAACAAAAATCTAATCTAGAGAGATTACTCACGAGCCTAACAACCCACCTCTTCAACAACAAACCTCTCACCTAGAGAGACTGCTCACAAGCCTGACAACATAACTCTGATTATAGTACATAAAAACCCCTTACAATATTCTCTCTGCAGATAAGGTAATAGTCTTCTGTTTCTCCACTTGACCGACCCATTTTTCTCACAAGAAATTGAATCCCCCCAAAATACACCAAGGCCATCAATATATATTGCATGCCTTAAAATCGACACTTGTCACCTCTAGAAGTAGTTTTATCCACTTGGTGACTCGTTCCCTACCCTCAAGAACTTAGGATAAAATAATTATCTATAACATACACTTTTTCAAAAATATTAATAAAATATTCCCTAAGACTCAAGTTTCCCCCTTTTTCCCTTTTTCCGATGGAGTTACCCCCTTGTCTCTTTTCATTTGATCTGGTTGTGTGCATCGATGTGATAATATTAATAACTTGAGTATAATACATGGATACACACACTGAACTATTTGTTTCCTGGCTCACCAACCTCATAACCACATAGGCTCTCCGGCCTCAATACATATATATCCACACACACACACACACACACACACATGCACACATATATCAATATGATGCACACTTCCAGGTGATTCCCGCACACTTACTCAAATGTGAACAGCACTATGAAATGTGCACACCCTTCCTTTGGTGTGCAACCCCATGCACTTACTTAGGTATGTGCAGCACTATTAAATGTGCACACTCTTCCTTTGATATCAATTCTTTGTGCACTTACCTAGGTGTGCGCAAAACCAAAACTAGGTGCCAACGACTCACCAGCCTATATGTACATTTACATTTACAATTGGTACCAATGGCTCACTAGCCTATATGTACAATTACAAAGGGTCTGGATTAGAGACATTACAGTTGTCATGGTCATATGGTACTTAAGGAAAGTTTGGGACAACAAAGGAAGTTGCAAAAATACTAAGGAAGCTACAAGATGCAAATGAAATTGTTGTAGCTGCAAATGGTGAACATGACCAACAAGGCAAACATGATAAAGATGAAGAATTCCTAAACTCTTATCTTGCAATATTGTTTATATTTCTTAAGAGTGATGAAGTTCTTATATTTAGGCATGAGAATGATGGAAAATGCAAGAGAATAGGATAGTTGTAATGCATATGCACGAGTGAGTATATTGAAAGATAATGCATAGTACATGTGTGTGTGTGTGTGCATACATGTGAAAGGGCATATTGCCTAATGTTATATTGAGAGTCCCTAGACAATCACAAAGTCTGACACCACATTGATTTGAGTTATGAACCTCATCTATTCATGAGGTGTCATTATCCATTGATGACTTGTCAATGAGATCTAGATCTAGTTTTGGTCAATCTACGTACTATAAATTCATATCATCATATCAATACAATATGCATTACAATGGCTTAAATCTTGTTCTGACATTTCTTGTCTTGTTTTGTTTGTGCTTGATTCTTAACATGGTATCATAGCGAGGTTGATAATATCATAGTGTCTTGAGTATTAAGAGGCCTAATCATTCCATGGAAAGGCATTGAAGAGACAAGAATGTTAAAGGGATTTTGTCTACAATAATAAAATTCCAACAAGACAAGGTCATAGTACTCTCATTTTCTTACTGGCTTAAATTGCTATTGTCTTATTATATTTGTAGAAAATATTTCTTTGAATCATGCATGTGAAGATCTAGTTTGAAAGATAGATATGCATTTCATGATGCTGGCACTTTGAAGACCCGTGATATCTATTATTCTTTTATGAAAAGGAAACTGATATGCATAGAATTGGTTTTTAGGGGGACTGAATAATTCTCCATCGATCGATGCACGAAACCCGAAGTTGAAGTTGAATCCATTTGCAAAGACACACTGCCTACAAGATCAACATTCATTTCAGGGAGAAATGATATCGATCTAGCATATCTGGTATCCATCTAACAAAATTTTGAATGATCGATCTAACTTTACAGTAGCCAAAATAAATCTTTGTTTGGGTGATACACGTTGAACGAATCACGAGCTTTAAGTAAACATGATCATAAAGAGAATCCCCACCCCTCTATCCATTGGTTTGATGCTCTTTGTAGCTTTTCAAATCCAAGGGTTTCATCTTTTCTCTGGAAGAGGAGAGGAGGAACGACAATGCATTGGTGGCGAAGAGGTGATCAACAATCTCCATATCACATAAAGATTTACTGATATTGATTCATCTACAAACTCTGGACACCAGTAATGTTCCTGCATTGATCCATTGGCCTGTGATCTACGATTTGCATAGCAATCTACCTTAATGTGTCATCATTGTTTGCTAGAAAAAAGAGTTGAAGTGAAGAGGAGACCCACATGTCACATATGCCACCTGGTAAACCGCTTTCTAGAATGAATGAGGTATGACTATTTAATTTTGGTTTAATCCCACATGTAGTTCATAAATCAAAATGCCTTATCATCAAAATTGTCCATAGTTTTGAGTAGCAAATGAAATGGGCTAGTGTGAAGGGGTTTTTTAGTGAAAAGGTTTTTATTGAAAAGTTTGGAAGAGTTGAAAATAGAATTTTGTACAATGGGTTATTACAGAGCCAAAGAACTAAGTTGATTGTAAGTTAATGTTGTGTGAATGGTGGTTCCCTTTTTTATTTAAAAAGAACATCCCAACTATATATATATATATATATATTCTCATTGAAAAATGAGAAAGGGAGTTCAATTGAGAGCTTTATGTAATGTAAAACTTAATCAAAATAGTCATTTTGTGGTGTTGAATGGTCTTATACATGTCTTGAAATTGGAATAAGGGGGTCTAAGGACAAATTGTGTGTGTGGATGGTGGCTATTTTTTTGGATGTTTATGTTGTTTCGTGACACTCATATTTGGAAAACAAAATCAAACACACAATGCTCATGCGTTCATGAAGGATGGTGGTGGATTGCAAATAGGAATTAAAAACATGTAATGTAAGAGAAATTTTTTGTTTGTTCATCTAGTCTTTTGAAGATCATGCATTGTAAAAATTGAAGGACAAATCATTGAATTGTACAAAAGGGTAAAGAGCAAAACCCCTTTCAAATTAATGAAGTGTCAATTGTGAATGTTATCATCACGACCTACCTAAAATTTGAATAAGGAGGTCCAGATCAAATCATTGTAATCACACATTAGCGTTCATTATCAGTAGTACTCGACACCCTAAGTGTAACATAAAATCAAGCGAGAGTGCAAGAAAAGAAACAAGTAGAAGCAAGTGAGTGAGTACAAGCGAGCATGACAAGTGAGCGAGAGAAATGGGTAAAGGAGGAAAGAGTTTACAAAATTCCTCTCATCAAATCAAAGAATTGCAAGAGTATAACCATGAATTGCATAATCAAATTGATATGAAAGATAAATTCATTGAAACACTTGAGTGGAAGTTAATTAAAAAAAAACATAATTGATCACATGGTTGATACAATACAATCAGTGAATGGTCTTCAAGATGAAATAGAAATGAAGGATTAATTGCTTGATGCACTTTAGATAAAATTAAGAGAAAAAAATAATCACATTGATGACGTGATTGATGCAACATCTACATCAAATCAAAAGGTTGATGCAAGTTGTGATACATAAGATCTAATAGAGAATATTGATGCAAAATGTGCTACATAAGAGTTTATCCAAATGGTTGATGCCGCATGTGATACAAATGAGTTCCTAGAAAAATTGCATGTGGCTTGCCAACACGCAAGACATAATGCAGATGGTTGATGGTAATTATGATACAGAAGACTTGATAGCTAATGCACAAGACACAAAAGATATGGAATCTTCCATGCAATTTAGTGGAAATTGATGGAGGAATTTTTTTATCAAATATGAGTCCCAAGAAGAAGTATAGAATGACATCAACAGAAGAAACAAATGTGAAGAAGAAAAAGAACAACGAAATTATCTTTCCAAGATGGTTTTCAAACCTTGGGAATAATTATCTGACAGCACAACCCCCTCCTCCCTTATGGGGATTCTGTAACCTCCCAGTCTTGGATCTTCAAACTCTCCAAAAAAAATAAGTTCTTTGGGCCTTCAACAGACCCTGAGAAATCAATATACTCACACAGCTCCCCTTGATGTCACGTGCAAATTCAAACTACTTGCAACTTCGCTTCTTGGCATTGAGCGACACCGAATTAGTGAGTCCTAGTCTTGTGCTAGACTCCTTCCACTTAATATGACAGTGGGATATAACCTCAGACCAATCCTTCACCACTTCGGGCTCTAACGGTACAACAACCTCCTCTTTTGTTTATTTATAAAATAGTTTCCTCCGAGTTCACGAATCTCTACGTCCACCCGTCTCCCTAGATCTGACGGTCCAATTGTATTTTGGGTTTCGCAACTTCACAAAACTTCACTCACTCCACACTTACTTCATCTGGATCTCTAGCTCTTGGATTCTCCAATCCACTGCCACGCATCTCCTCGCAGCCAACAGTTAAGATTCACTTCGTGACTTCCTGACTTCGGCGATCCCACCTTTCTATACCTTGAAGTGTCCCGAACTCTGACCTCTAAAATACCTCACGACTAACCCTCATGCAAATCCTTCCATATCTGACGATCTGGAATGGTTCCAATCTCTCATGGACGGATCTCGCTTTACTGAATCGGATAAATCTCAAAGGAATCCTTCCTTAGACAATTTATCGTCATTCTTCCTCTCGATATTTCTCTTCCTCGAACTCTTGTCTCCTTAGAATACTCCTCTCGACACTTATTCAAATTTCATCCTATGCACGCCTTGAAACAAGTTCTCCTTTGAAATCTAGCCACTCTGTGGACGATTCTAGCTACTCCTCCTGAGCCTTTGAGTCAGAAGACTCGGTCATGCACTCCTTGTGGATAAACTTTATTCAGGCTATCTCTCCAGAAATTTCTGAGTCAATGTGGACTCTATCACGCACACCTTGCGGACGCTATGCACTCCTTGCATGTCTAAGTTTTCATTATCTCTTCTGAGCTTATGAGTCGAAACAAACTCTGTCGATGCACTCCTTGCGGACACTATGCACACTTGCACTTGCTCGTAGAAGAGAAACAATTGAAACTTATATAAATCCTCTTAAGTTCATACATCCAGCCATGCAAATGCATTCATAAACACAAGAATAAGAAATACCAGAGAATTCTTAATAAATAGAAAGTCTACCATTCATTCATTAAGATAGACGCATCAACACCATACATTTGGGATAATGCTCCTTTGTTGTAATCATTCAACTGGAATATACATATATTCATACACTGCTTCTCGATATCTCTCAACTCTTAGCTATCAGCAGCCTCTCAACAACCTAACAACAACCTCATCAGCAACCTATACAATAGATTCAACAGCCTTCTCTGGGCAACAATACAAAGATTTTATACAAGAGGGCTCTTCAATCTCTTCCCTCGACTACTCTAAATATATCCTATCAAATTAAAAGCTATCAACTACTGGAATTTATTACAATAAATATTTGTGACAAACAGATCAGATTGAATACATCGGATCTGTACTGCACTCCACTTCATTAAAAGAAAATACATTCTTCTATGTCTTCATGAACTTATCCATCTCTACAACATTAAAGATGTTCTTTATTTACAATCTCTTTTCAAAATATTTTGTGTGATACGCTTCTTCAAAATGTGCGCTAGTGCACCTAGCTGTCCTCTGCTTGTGCTTTGTTGGCAATGCTCCTGCATCATACACCTCTGGATGAAAAATTCATGGACTCATGTCCATGAGCTCCTGCACTGACCTTCCATGCTTTTGGATGTCTGCTTCGCTTACCCAACTGGCATATTCTACTGGTCGCCCTTTCAACTTTACCAAATATTCAAAATATGTTTTCCTTCTGGTCATCTTACCAATTTGTTGATCTATGATCTGCTCCATCTACGACTTTTCTACTATAGGCATTTGTTGATCTCCTTTTTTTATTTTCGAGTCCTTTGGCTCCATATTCCCTGTAAGGATACATGTCTGAGATGTTGAATATGGGCGATATACCCACATCTTCTGGCAGCTCTATCGCATAAGCATTCTCACCAAATCTCTGTAGGATTTTGCATGGTCCTATCTTCTTCAACTTTAGTTTATTATATGTTCCTCTTGGAAACCTCTCCTTCCTAAGATGTGCTAGAACTTGATCCCCAACTTCAAACTGAAGTTTCCTCCTACGTTGATCAGCTTTGCATTTGTATTCATTGCTGCTCTTTGATCTAATTATGAAGCTCCTGCATTTCTGCAGTGAAATCTTCATCTCCATTGCTCCTAAACTTGCTATGCTCCATATCTCTTAACTCTGACACTCCCCTTGGATTCATTCCATACAATATCTGAAATGGACTATTTTTGGTACTTCTGTTCATTGAGTCATTATATGCAAACTCTTCTTGTGCTAAAATATGATCCCACTGGCTATGGTGTTCAGTGACCAAACTCCTTAGCAAATCTCCTAAACTTCGATTCACCACCTCAATATGTCCATCTGTTTGAGGGTGATATGAAAAACTAAATGATAGTTCTATTCCCAACTTCTTCCACAATGTTCTCCAAAAATAACCAACAAAATTGGTATCCATGTCTAAAACAATACTCATGGGAAATCCATGGAGTCTCACAACTTGTTTGAAAAACAAGTTAGCAACGTGTGTTGCATCACTAGTCTTCTGGCATGGGATAAAGTGTGCCATCTTTGAAAATCTGTCTTCTACCACAAATATGGAATCACTTACTCTTTGTGTCCTTGGAAATCCCAACACAAAATCCATGATTATTGCATCCCAAGGCCTCTCTGGAATAGGAAATGGTTGATACAACCCAGTATTCTTCTTCTTTCCCTTTGCATACTGGAAAATCTTACATCTGTTCACAAAAAAATTCACCTATGTTCTCATACCTGGCCAATAATATTAACCATTCAACTGTGCAAATGTTTTTTCATGGCCGAAATGTCCGGCTAGACCTCCACTATGCTTTTCCTTCAACAAATTCTCCCTCATCGAACATTTTGGTATGCACAACTGGCATCCTTTGAACAAAAACCCATCATGAATCAGATATTCGGCCCACTGACTTCTGTCTCCGAGCACATGATTTGCACATGCTTCATATGCTTCCTTAATGAAATCTAGATCATCGTGATACATTTTCTTAAGGTAATCAAACCCCAAGGTCTTCACTTGAAATTCCTACAGAATTAGACATCTCTTGCTCAATGCATCAACAACCTTGTTAGCATTACTAGAAATATGTTTGATGACAAAAGTGAAATTTTGCATAAACTATATCCACTTAGCATGTCTCTGGTAAAACTTCTCTTGTCTGGTTATGAATTGTAAATCCTGATTATCGCTATACAAAACAAACTCCTTTGGAATGAGATAGTGCCTCCACTTCTTCAAGGCTTGAATTATGGCATAGAACTTTTTATCATATGTGGAGTATTTTCTCTTAGCATCGTTCAGTTTCTCACAAAAATATGAATTAATAGGCCTATTATCTTGGCTTCAGACCGCTCCAATTGTGACCCCACTCACATAAAATCTCACCTGAAATGTCTTCCCGAAATCCAGTAATACCAGAATCGGTCATTTTGTTATCTTCTCCTTCAATATATTGAATCTCTTCTCAGCCTCTTATGTCCATTTGAAAGACTTATGTCTCTTCTTCACTGTATCCATCATTTGTGCACCAATATCACTAAATTTTATGATGAACTTTCAGTAAAAACTTGTCAATCCATGGAAGCTTCTTACCTAGAATATGTTCCTTGGTGATGGCCATTCTCTGATTGCTTTCACCTTTTTGGGATCCATATTCAATTCATTCGAAGAGATCACAAAACCCAAATAAATGAGCTCTGTCTTCATGAAAGAGGATTTTTTTTTAATTAATCAACAACTTCTCTCGTTGTAACCTCTTCATCACTAATGTTAAGTGCCTTAGATTATCTCCTTCAGTTTTATTGAAGACTGGTATATCATCCAAATATATGATCACAAACTTGCCAATAAAATCTTTCAACACTTCATTCATCAACCTCATAAAAGTACTCGGGGCATTTGTTAAGCAAAACGTCATAACAAGTCATTCATACAATCCCTCATTTGTCTTGAAGGTTGTTTTCCACTCATCACCTTCTCTCATCCTTATCTGGTGATATCCACTTTTCAAATCTATTTTTGAAAAATAGTTCGCTCCACTCAAATAGTCCATTAAGTCATCCATCCTCGGCAATGGAAATTTGTACCTAATGGTGATATTATTTATGGCCCTTGAATTTGTACACATTCTCCATCCTCCATCCTTCTTCCGACTCAACACAGTTGGTACTGCACATGGACTCAATCTTTCCCTAACCAAACCTTTGTCTAACATATCCTAAACCTATCTTTTCACCTCCTCATTCTCTTGAGGTGTCAGTCTGTATGCTACTTTGTTCGACAAGATTTCTCCTGGTATCAAGTCAATGTGATGGTTGATACTTCTGATAGGTGGAAATGAGCTTGGCAACTCATCCACGACTATGTCAGCAAAATTTTCCAACAACTCCTAAATTTCCTTAGGAAAATCCTCCACAGAATTACTTATAAGAATAACTTTCGGTTTCCTCACTACAACAAACTGCATCTCCTATTCCTTCTTAACTTCACTCAGGAGTTCCTTCCCACTCATGAGAAGTATACTCGTATTGGCTTCTTCCTTCACTTTCTTCTCTTCAATTAGAAGCAACATATGTGTCCTACCATTCTTCTCCAAGGTATAAGTATTTTTTCTCCCATCATGAATGACATTCCTGTCATACTGCCATGGTCTTCCCAACAAAACATGACATACATCCATGGGAATCACATCACATATAATTTCATCTCTATATCCTCCTATTTTAAATTAAACCAGGCATTGTTTAGTGATTGTTACCTGATGACCTTTCTTCAACCATGAGACTTTGTATGGCGTTGGATGTATAGTTGTCTCCAGTTCTAACTTCTCCACCATCTATGTGGATACTTAATTATCATTGCTCCCATTGTCAATGATCACCTTGCATACTCTGTCTTTAGTCTTGCAAGTTGTCCTGAACAAACTGTTCCTCTGCACCGGATTTTCAATCTCTGGCTCTAGCTTTAAGAGAACTTTCTTCATCATCAATGATCTCCCATCTTTTTCACATTTTGCCTCAACATCTCGCTTTTGCGCTTCCAAAATGTGAGCTTCACCTCCTTCTTTCTTTCTCTCGGGACATTCCCAAGACATGTGTCCAACCTTTCCATGGGCATAACACTTTATCTCGACTCCTCTACCTCTTCCTCTTCCTCTAGGAAAAGAGTTTCTACCACCACTCTTCCTTCCTCGGGAACTTCCTCCCCTCTCAGAGTGACTATGTGGTTTTTCCACCTCACCTTTGGGCTTATGTGTCTTGTCATGGGAAACTCCTTTGCCTTTGTTCAAGCTTCTACCCTTGTTTTGTTGACTTTGCTTTCTGGACAACTTCTCCTCTGCTTTCAGTGCAATCTGGTATGCATCCTCTAATGTCCTTACTATCATCATGTTGATCTCGTCTTGGATTTCATATCTCAGACTGTTAATGTACATAGCAACTTTTTCCTCGTCTCTCTCTTTTTTTCCAACCCTGATGCTCAGTCTGTAGAACTCTTCTGTGTATTCCTTCACAGTCATCCCTTTCTGTCTCAGGTTCTGCAATCTCCTTAATAGATTTATCTAGTAGTCCTTGGGTATGAATTTGGCCTTATCTTGGCTACCATTTGATCCCAACTCTTAATCTTTTGTTTTCCTTTGCTTCTCTTGTCAGCGTGCAGTTCGTCCCACCACAGTGTTACATGTCCCTTCAACCTAGTGACAACATGTTTCACCTTTTTCTCCTCATCGACATCTTCATAGTCGAAATACTTGTCCATTGCTCATATTCAGTCAAGCAATTCTTCGACATCTAAATTACCTTCATACATTGTGATGTCTATCTTCGCTCTAGCTCCCAACTTATTTGAACTTAACAAGCGCTCTTCCGTAGCATCCTTCGCTACAACTTCTTCGACTTCCACTTATTCATTTTCTACATCACTGACATCTCCAACATCAAGTGTTCTTCTTTGTGTTGTTTCCATGGCATCCAACCTTTCTATGAGTTCTCTCATCTCCCTTTCCATAGCTCTATTTTCTACGGGCGGCTTTACACGTCTCCTAGACGGCATTGTGTTGATGTATCTGATACCACTCGATGATATCAACCTACTTCTTTGTCTCATTTTCTTATAGAAGTCAATTTTATGGTTGCTCTGATACCACTCTGACTGCACAACCGCCTCCTCCTTCCTGGGGATTCTGCGAACCCCTGGTCTTGGATCTTCAAACTCTCTAAACCGAATTGGTTCTTTGAGCCTTCAACAGAACCTGAGCAATCAATATACTCACACAGGTCCCCTTGATGTCGCAGGAAAATTTAGACTACTTGCAACTTCACTTCCCGACGTTGAGCGACACCGAATTAGTGATTCCTAGTCTTGCACTAGAATCCTTCCACTTAATATGATCGTGGGCTATAACCTCGAACCAATCCTTTGCCACTTCGGGCTCAAACGGTACATCAACCTCCTCTTTTGTTTCTTTTTGAAACAACTTCCTCCGAGTTCACGGATCTCTACCATGCGTCTCACTGGATCTGAAGGTCCAGTTGTAATTTTGGTTTCATGACTTCGCAAAAATTCACTCACTCCACACTTACTTCCTCTGGATCTCTGGCTCCCGGATTCTCCAATCCGTTGCCACGCATCTCCTTACATCCAACAGTTAATATTCACTTCGGGACTTCGCGACTTCGGCAATCCCACCTTTCTATACCTCAAAGTGTCCCGAACTCCGACCTCTGAAATACCTCATGACTAGCCCTTGTGCAACTCCTTCCAGATCTGGTAGTCTAGAACGGTTCCAATCTCTCCTGGACGGATCTCTCTTTACTGAATCAGAGAAATCTCAAAGGACTCCTTCTTTAGACGATTTCTCTATGTTCTTCCTCTCGAGCTTGCTCTTCCTCAAACTCCTGTCTCCTTAGAATACTCCTCTCGACACTTAGTCGAATTTCATCCTGTGCATGCCTTGCAATAGGTTCTCCTCTGAAATCTAGCCACTCTGTGGACGATTCCAGCTACTCCTCCTGAGCCTCTGAGTCAAAAGACTCGGTCACGCACTCCTTGCGGACAAACTTTCTTCGGGCTATCTCTCCAGAACTTTCTGAGTCAATGTGGACTCTGTCATGCACACCTTGTGGACGTTATGCACTCCTTGCACATCTAAGTTCTTGTTATCTCTTCTGAGCTTATGAGTCGAAACAGACTCTGTCGACGCACTCCTTCCAAACACTGTGCACACTTGCACTTGCTCATAGAAGAGAAACAATTGAAACTTATCTAAATCCTCATAAGTTCATACATCCAGCCATGTAAATGCATTCATAAACTCAAGAACAAGAAATAACAGAGAATTATAAATAAACAAAAAGTCTACCATTCATTCATTAAGATAGATGCATCAACACCATACATTTGGGATAATGCTCCTTTGTTATATTCATTCAACTGGAATATACATATATTCATACACTGCTTCTCGATAGCTCTCAACTCTCAGCTATCAGCAGCCTTTCAACAACCTAACAATAACCTCAACAACAACCTATACAATAGATTCATTAGCCTTCTCTGGGCAACAATAAAAATATTTTATACAAGAGGGCTCTTCGAGCTCTTCCCTCCAACTACTCTAAATCTATCCTATTGAATTAAAAGCTATCAACTACTGGAATTTATTACAATAAATATTTGTGATAGGTAGATCAGATCGAATACATCGGATCTGTACTGCACTCTGCTTCATTAAAACAAAATACATTATTTGATGTCTTCATGAACTTATCCAGCTTTACAGCATTAAAGACATTCTTTAATTACAATCTCTTTTCAAAAGATTTTGTGTGATACGCTTCTTCAAAAATTTAAATTTCTTCAAAATGTGCACTAGTGCGCCTAGTTGTCCTCCGCTTGTGCTTTGTTGGCGATGCTCCTGCATGATTATCATTCAAAAAAAATCAACACGACTTAGGATATGACAAAGGAAATAGCTTTCATATCCCAAATTACTCCAAACTAGTTCAGTTTGTGAGTGCAATATTTCTTGAAGAACTTAAGAATATTGTTAATAAGTGCCAACATTTTCATAGAGTTGGTCACTTGGAGTCACAATGTTTTGATCTCCATCATTTTCCTCATTGTGGGAAGACAAATTATCTATAAGAAAAGTGTCGAAAGAAGAAGAAAGTTAGCAAAAAATTCATTATGGTTGGATCATCTCTTGGAAATGGAATCAACAAGTAAAGAAACTACATTGGTCTTATCGTCTAGTGAAGATAGAGCTAAAGCTAGAGCTACATGGAGAAATGAAAAAAGAAAAAAGATTTCAAACAATTATTCCATATTATTTGGGTGATGATCCAGATCCAATTCTATATGTTCTCGGAAATTGAATCAAAGAAGGTACTCTCCATGTCTCAAGGGGGGAGCACATTGATAAAAAAAGATATTCTCTTAAACCTTCACTGGGGGAGTGAAGATGGTTAGTGGTAAACCAAAACCACCACATCAAATTCGTTAGCGGTAATCCAAAACCACCATATTGTTCAAGTGAAGATGGTTAGTGGTCAACCAACAAAACCACCACATGAAGAATCTGAAGCTTCAGCTTGGATCCATTCAACCATGAAGAACATAAAGAATCCAAAGGTCAAACTTGGATGTTCTCAATCAACTTCAACAAACTTCTCACATTGCACCTGACAGGGGGGAACGTGTCAAATACCAATGATGATAGTCAATCTTCAATATTCGAAGTCCTGTCATTCATAAAAATCAAAAGAATGGGAATGTTCAGACATGGCAGCTATTCACTTCTAGATTCAATTATTGGCGTTTTTTCAGGCGTATCTTCATCGAAGCTCAGTTCAACAGTTTCATATTGAAGATGATACCAATTATTGTTTTGTTACTAATACAATTATTCAAACTTGTGATTGAAGGGGGGGAGGGGGGGTGTTAGATTGTGAGTCCCTAGATAATCATGAAGTCCGAGACCACATTGATATGAGTTGTAAACCTCATCTATTCATGAGTTGTTGTCATTATCCATTAATTATTTGTCAATGAGATCCAGATCTATTTCTGGTCAATCTATGCACTATAAATTCATATCATCGGATCAATACAATGTGCATCAGAATGGCTTAAATCATTTTCCGCCATTTCTTGTCTTGTTTTGTTTGTGCTCCATTCTTAACACCTAAGAGTAGTATGTTGGTATATGTGCCATGAACATGGCATAATGACTAAATGCAATTGATGATGGTTGTGTAATTAGAAAGAATTGAGAGCATGGACAAGGAGGTTGGTGTTCTTGTTGCATATGACAGCCAACCTTGTGAAGAAAGGATAAGGATGATAAAATATTGATCAAGGTTTGGTGAAAGGATCAAGTAACATCATAGATGTCAATGGAAACCATGAATGTATGGATTTGGTATGTTGATATTGCATATGTGCTTAAGGTAATAGATAAAAATTCCTCCGGTCATAATTTTTCATCATAAATAAATATGTCTATGTTCTTGAATGCATTATGTGAATGATACCTAGGTAGGGTGTGGTAAAGGTAGGAAGCCTTGGATATATAAGATTGTTTAAAATATGAAATAAAATATCATGCCATGTCATGTGGGTTAAGAGTTAAGAACCAGAGTGAACGAGTTTTTATACTCATGTTTTGGAATGGATGCCATATGAGATAGCCATGTGTTAGTCCATAGTGTTGTAAGCTATGGAAATGCTGATGGTCGATCTATTTGTGGACGTAGTCGATGTCGAGGGGCAGTCAACCTACTCAATGTTATCTTGGTCGATGGATTTTTGGTGTAGTCGATGTCGAGGGAGAAGTTGACTAATCAAGTGTTATCCTGGTCGATGGGGTCGACTGTATTAATTGCATGTCGAAATTCGTGGATGGCGTTGCAGAAACTTCTGAGATAAGAACGCTGCCTTCTGAGTGGCTTGAATTCAAGATGTCATGTTCAACACCTCTGACTCCACTACTGTCGACTTCACTTGTGATTTCAAACCCCAATGGAGTACTTGGTACACTTTTGTTACTTCTGACAGAATTTTCTCAATGGATCCTAGTGTAGCCGATATTCTTGTCGTCCAAGGTGAGAGTTGTGATAAGCACCAATACAAGAAGTTTGAGAGGCACTCGTCGAAGAAATCCGTCGATATGGGATTGAACCATGTTCTTGAAAATGTCGAGCAAGGAATCGTCGACTAAGATTAAGGCTGCCATCCACTAGAATATCATCTTTTATATGGATAAAAGTAAGGAGGAATACAAATAATTTTGCTTCGGTCGTCTATCGTTTGTTGGCGCAGAGACATGTTTGAAAGTTTGGCATTGATTCCTGTTTCCAGTCGATCAATAGCAGCTGTCGACACCAACACAAAGCTCGATTGGAGGATCTCTTGTTGCACCAAGCAGATCTCTGATGTATTTATGTGGTTGTTTTTCTTGTGCATCTCTTCAACACGATGGTTGAAGAATCAGGAAATTTTTGTTGGGTTTCGACTTGTAATTCATTTCTTTCAAGGTTGGTCGCCTCGACTTCACATCAACTAAACGATGCATAAGCATTTTCGCTGGTCGAGCAGATATAAAGTCGAATGTTTCGATTTGTTCCAGACGTTGATGAGAAATAGCGGTTGGGATTTTGGTCGAGGTTGACACCATAGTGACAGTCTTCGTTGAGGTCATGGTCTTCACCGAGGTCGAGGGTTCCGATTGAAATTCCGATCGAAGTCGAGTCGAGTCTGTTAATCGAAAGAAAAAACATCATATGGTTGATTGTGTCAGTTTCAAGAAGTATTGAAAAACCTAAGTCAAAGCAGAAAGAAGGGGGTTAAACCTGCGTCTTCAAAGAAGGCAGGTGATCCCCTCCACCAATGTAATGTAAGTCAATCATTAGCTGACGAGATCGATTCTTCACCGACGTAAGTCAATATTGCAGAGACCAGAAAAGTGTAAAGAAGCATATCCAAGTTTAATGATCACAGCAAAGCAAAGCATTGTTGATGAGCGTGTTGGCAGAGGATAAAGTCATTTAAGAAAGAGACATTTCTAGACAGACACACATACATAAGAGCTTAAAAGAAAAGATGATGGCACAAGAAACACTGAATTGATCGAGCCCCCTAGTATAAAAGTTGTAGAATAGTTCACAGAGAAATGGTAGGTTGGACAAAGTATGGTATTTCACCATAGGGTGTGTGTAGGGGCAAGATGAGCCCAGGACGAGCCACTCACCACTACGAAGGCGCCAAAGAGTACTGTAATAATAGGATCAAGAGGATTTTTGTTGGGTGGGAGCAATGTGTTGTGAGACTCACTAACTTCATAGGCATCTATCGGATTGAAGACGAAGGCTAAAGAGTAAGAAATCATTGGTTATTTTCACACTTGCTCGCGACGAGCAAGGATTTGAGTGTGGGGGGATGTTGAGGAGGCCTCTTAGGCCCTTGTAATAGTCATCATACATTAGAAATTATATATTAAGTAAATATATGAAGATGTATGTTGTAAAGAATAAATATATAAGAGAACTTAATGAATGATTAGTTGGAGCAGGTGCTCCAACCATCCATACAATGTATAAATAACCCTAAATATGGAATACAAACTCGGATGGATATCCTTCCCCACATTTATCTCCTTCTTTCTTGGGATTATGTGTGTGTCTAGATGTGCATTCCAATGTAGTCTCTCTTGAATGCTTGCTCCAATTGTCTGGACTACAACAGATCTCCCTACTTGTGTGAATGTCCTAGATTGTAACATTATTGCCAGTGCTAAAGACACCATTAGAGAGGAAGGTTTCCCGAGGGACTACTAAGCAGAGAAAATAAAGGTCATATAGTACACATGAGGGACTATTTATCAAAGAAATGGTACATTCATGTTGTTGTGTTGGGCTAAAGATGAAGGTGTCTAGATGGTTGGATGATGTGTCGAGGTGTTGGCTAGACCTTCCAACTCATCATGGTAGAATGCATGACATGAGACTATGGTATTATTGGATAAATGCAAGGATGCATTGAGTGGATGTGCACAAATGGATTATGTAAATAGTGTGCTTGTGTACACATATATGATGGCACATATGTTTGAATGCATGGTGTGAATGCATGGTGTGCCATATTTCATTGCAGATAATAGGTTAAAAACTAAAGTGATGGAATTATTGGTATTTCATAATTACGATATCATTTCATGAGTTTGTTGTGGATGTTGCAGTGAAAGAGTTATATGTACACATAGGTAGTTATTTTTTGTTTAACTACATGAAAACTTTGTTGGTATAACAGAGTTATAGAAAGAGATGTCTTGGATATGGCAGTGGAAGTAAGCCATAATGAAGACATGGGTTATTTCCTATGCAATTGAAAGTTAAGTATTATGTGGAACTCCTTATATATTTTAGAAATATGATTGTTGTAATAATTTTTTCAAAAATTGGTTGAAGATAAAGAGATGACTCGTGATATTTGTATTTTTATATTTATGGCATAGGAGGATGGTGAATCTACCTAGTAAGGATAAAATATTATTATTGTAAACTGGAAAGACGGAGAACAGAGCCATTATAATGACACTAGAACCCTATGATTTCCATAGAATTATTGATTGATTAAATGTTGTTGGTGGGATTCCTAGTAGTAAGACTCTATAAGTTAGCACTCTTATTTCACATGAAAGCCTTGGGAAGATGGATCACTTGAGGGACTATTTAGCAGAGAAGGGAATGCCTAAGCCTATAAGGGTGAGTGTGGTAAGGAAGAGGCAACTTAAATGAATCTACTATGAGATATTCATGTGGCTTGATTTCTAGGATCAAGGAGTGTATCAAAAAGGACAGTGAGTTCAATTGTTTCTCATGGTAGCCTTGTAAAGCAGAGAAAGATTCACACATATAAGTATTAAGCGAGAATTGTGTACTTATTTTTGTATTATGAGGATGCATGCTTACATTGTAAAGTTGAGAATTCGTGTGAATAGGATAATTGTTGCATAAAAATGGCTATAACATGTATGGTTTCCTTGATAGTTGTTATAGGTGTAGTTGAAGAGTGAAGACATGATTTTTTTTATTAGAAAAAGGAACAACGGGGAAGATGTTATTTCAAGGGGGGGAGGAATATAATACCCCCTATGAGAATATTGTGTAAGTGTATGTTATTTGTATGTGGTAAGTTTCACATTTAGTTATTATTGGAATTAATATTTAATATAATAATAACATAAAATAAAAGGTGCACTTGGGGTTATATCTCCCTAGGAGCACCATTGGGGTAATGAACCAGTGAGAGGGGAAGTGGAGGAGAATCATATTATATTATTTTATTTGATGTTTCCAAGTGTTCTTACCTCAATCCTTCATGTTCTTTGTCATATGTGGCTTAAATATTATTTTTCCAAGCATTGGGAAGGGCTCGTATTATTCATGCAAGTTGAGAGTGCAAGCGATATTTTGGGAAGGTAACCTTTGGGAAAAATAATTCATTTTTTCTCTCACAAGGGGAAGCCAGTGTGGGGTATGTTGGACTGTTGATTTCAGAGTATGCATTTTGCCATGAAATATATAATAATGCCATAGTCTTTCCCACATGAATGAATATAGAGGCCATGGTCGAGAGTATGTGTAATGGTTACAGCTAAGATTCCTTGGTTCCCAACATTCGATATTTCTTGGTCAGTATATATGGAGCATTGGAGGGAAGTGGGATAGCCTAAGGTATTGTTTAGTAGTGAAGGGGATCCCATTCCATGTGATGTGCAAGGATTAGGGGAAAGAGAGGTTGGTGAGTTGTATTTTTTTCATAAATATGGGTTGAAAGGTAAATTCACTCGTTGTAATAATTGGGAGTTGTGTTGAGTAAGGAAAACCAGAGCCATAGCCATTAAATTTTCCCTTGTTTTTTCATTCGCTGGCATGGATTTGGCACCTAATTGAGTTGGTGTCTATGGCTAGGAGGAAAAACAATCCAATGGAGTTATTTCCCCAAGTGTTGCTCATAATATACAAGTAATCTAATCTTTCTTGTTATATGTTGATGACTTATTTGTTGTTGTATATGAGAATTTATGTGTTGATTTCATGAACATAGAACATTGAAAATTAGCATTGGCTCAAGAGGGAATTCTAGGATATATATAAATATCCCCTATATATATAGGGGGTATTTATTTGGATATTTTAAGGTTGTTACAACCACCGTTTGTAAAGAAAGGGCATGATTATCCCTTTGTTATGTAATTTAATTTACAACCATGTGAATTTGTTGTAAATGGCCTTGTAGGTATCTCATAAGAGGAAAAAATCATGTAAGAAATGTAATTGTTTATATGGGAAACGATTGTGTATTCAAGTTGTTGCAGTATCCCATAAATTCTATTTTTTATAGCCCTTGTGTAATCAACAATGTTATTTACATGTTGAAATAGTTGAATGCTTTCATGGCTAATAAATGAATTTGGAGTAGGCAATTTTTTTATGTTCCACAATTGCAATTGCCCACAATTTCCATGAAATGATATCAGTTACAGGTTAATTAAGGGACTCGGTATGTTACAAAATGGTATCGGAGTAAAACTTTGGGTGGTTTAAAGAGTATCTCATAGCCTCAATGGTGCACATGGGCTACTGGGTATGTTACAGAGAGAGATCAAGTACATAAGAAGATCCAAGAGAGAGAGGAGAAGTGGTGCACTTGTCTTGATCACATCTCTAACACAAGAGTTATCAAAACGAATGAACTATGACTATGAATGATCATCTCTAATGTCCATCTCACATGAACAAACCTAGGCATCTCGCAAGAACAAGCTCTAACTAAGATGTATCCTCACCATGCATAACTTCTATTAGGGTTTCCTAATGAACCGTAACAAATTACTCCAAGAAGATAAGTACAAAATAAGAGTATGATGATGATTCAAAGGAATCTTTCCTTCCTCTATATATATGAGAGGTAAGGGAGGTCGAAAAATCATATATGGACCAATGCCCTTACAAGAAACCTATAGTAACAAATGTAAACTCACATGTGTGGAGTGCTACACTCCAAGAGTACACATGTCAAGATACAAGGTAATGCCATCCAAAATTAAGGATCCAAATACAATGGTCACAAGGTGTGTCCAATGCTCCTCCTACAAGCCTCCAAAGACTCTAACAATCCTCCTAATCCATGTACTCCACTAGGTATGCTCCCTTGTATGAACACTATCACAACCCAAGCATCCTTGAGCAAACTCCAAGCCTCAATCCAATACCCTATACTATCTAGGGGCCAATGCCCTCCTTTGAGATGAAAAATGTCCCTCCTCCTAAGTAGGTCACTATCCAATAAAGTAACCATATACATGTGGCTATAATGTAGAACATCACTAAAGTTGTTAGGATTTCTCTAATACCCTGAGGAAGAATACCAAGCAAGCACCATATTACTACACAATCTAGTGCCAAGTGTAAAGCCTTTACAAGGCACTAAGACTAGTAGAACATGAAATATTGTTGTCATTGATTTCAAAGAGAAGGGGAGCCCACAATATGTCCAAGATAAATATTACAAGCCTACAAATGTCCAAGATAAATATTTCAAGATGGAGATTGTTGAAAGTATTATTTTTGGTCAATTTGGATACCCTATATTTGAAGGAATTTTTACCCTACATACCTAACTCAAATGAGAGCACAAGTTACATGGTTGGAAAGCTTATTCTGAGACCTTTCCAATGATATATGGGAGTCCCTCTAACTCCCTAGGAATGAGGATATATGAATTTGTTTGTCAAACAACCCAACTAGAAAATTGAGGTCGGCTCAGCCAGTCTTTGGGGAACATAATTAATATAAATATAAGAAATAATTTCGCATTTTTAGAGAAACCAAGAAAGAGATAAAGTTTGAGGTGAAATCAAGGTGTTGGGGTGTCTTTCTAATGTGCAAGAGAAGTCTGATGGATTCTCTTAAGGTCTTTCTTATTCTCAAGGTATGTTATAAGGTTGTGATGTTATTGTGTGCACTGCTATGAGGTTGTGATGTTGTTGTGAGTGGATGTTGCAGTGACTGGATGTTGAGTTCAGTGGATGTTGTTGTCAGTGGATGTTTTCGTCAACGAATTTTTTCATCAGTGAATGTTGTCGTCAATTAATTTTTTTGTCAATGATTACATTCTAGGAATGATGTTATGAGGCTTGCTAGGGTTTGGAAAATTTTCTATGGAATGAAGCATGCAAGTGAAGTTAGAATTACTTTGTGTATGAATGTCTTGTAATGGTGTCTACACATATCTTATTGAGTTGGTTCTTAGTTGAGGAGATTGGTGTCTCCAATAGGTGGGTGCGTACATCTTGTTGATTTGGTGCTCAATTGAGGAGATTGGTGTCTCTTGTAGGTTGGTGCCTACATATTGTTGAGTTGGTTCTCAGTTGAGGATATTGGTACCTCCAGTAGGTTGGTGCCTACATCTTGTTGAGTTGGTGCTCAATTAAGGAGGTTGGTGTCTCTGGTAAGTTGGTGCCTACGATATTTTTAAATGTAGTTTGGTGCCTACAAAAATTTATAAAGATAAGTTTATGATTGGGTTTCCATGTTAAAATATGTGCATTGTGATATATGATTATTTTTTCTCATATAATGAATGATTGATGAATGTTTAAATAAATTAAAAGGTATTGTATACCAATTTACCCCCCCACTCAGTATAAGCATAAGTTAAACCTATAATAAAAAATGTAAACTCACACATGTGGAGTGCTACACTCCAAGAGTACACATGTCAAGATCCAAGGTTATGTCATCCACAATCAAGGCTCCAAATGGAAAGGTGCTCCATAAGGTGTATCCAATGTTCCTTCTATAAGCCTCCAAAGACTCCAACAATCCTCTTAAGTCATGTACTCCACTAGGTTTTCTCCCCTATATGAACATTATCGCAACCCAAGCATCCTCAAGCCAACTCCAAGCCGCCATCCAAGCATCGAAGCTACCTTATACTATCTAGGGCCTATTTCCCTCCTTTGAGATGAAAAATTATCCTCCTCCTAAGTAGGGCACTCTCCAAGCAAGTAACCATCTACATGTGGCCATCATGTAGATCACCACTAAAGTTGTTAGGAGTTCTCCAATACCCTAGGGAAGAATACCAATCCAGCACCTTGTTACCACACAATCTAATGCCAAGTACAAAGCCTTCACAAGGCACTAATACTAGTGGAACATGGAATATGTCACCATTTTCACCTAGGAAATAACTTACTTCTCATTAGTGAAGTAATAGTATCCAACACAAGGGAGGCTTCCCCAGTAGCCTCCAAAAATCCCTAGGCAAGACAAAATCAAGTCTAGGCCCCCCTGGAGTGACTACTCACACTACCACCGAGATAATGATAGAAAAATTAATAGAGAGGTGGTGGAACAAGACAATTTTCATATTTGAAGTGTAGAGGAATCAAGCCTAAAAGAGAGGCTCTCCAAGTCAAGTATGAGTTTAATAAGGTCTCCAAACACTAGGAATAAAGAAAAATTCTAAGGGTATAGGAAAATATGTAAGGAATGTGTGAAATTAAGCAACGAAATAAATTATAACAGAAGTAAATAAACAATTAAGGCAATAAAATAAAAGATCTCCAATAGTATAGAGATTATTTTAGCAGTGAAATATAAAACATTTAGTAGTAGTACAATTATTTCAGCAGTAAAACAGTCATTTTTTAGTAGTAAAATGTAGTATTACAACAGTAAATAAACCATTAAAGCAGTATAAATAATAGCCCTTTGATCATGAAATGGTCCAATAAATGAGAGTGCTAAATACTAATTTAAATTAGGGTTTTACTTGCTAACAAAAATCAGAAAATTAAGCATTAAAAATCAGCCCTAAAACCCTAGATGTTTTGCCTTAAATGGTTGTCATAACATTTTGAAAAATTAAATTAGAGTTTCAGAAATGTAGTTTAGGTCAATGGTATGCCTAAACACCCTAGACGTCTTGGTTCTTATGGATGGAAATATTTTTTTGCAACAAATAAACCCTAACCCTAACTCTAAAGTAGTAAAATTTAGTAGTAATGATTGACTGTTATGGAGAAGAAGACTAGTGCCTACTATTTTGGGCATATGGGGTCAAAGGGATATTTTTCTTTCGGAGAATGAAGTGGATTATTTTAGGGTGAGGCTTAGAGGTTTTCCACTACTAACCCTAAACAATCCTCCTAAATTATTAAGGGATGATACAAGGGAAGATTCATCCACTACCAAACCTTCAAGGAATTTTGATAAGAGGGTTTGTTCAAGAATGATCCAAGAGGGTGAAGAACCACCACTAGAGAAACAACATCAATCTAAAAATGCATTCATAAAAATAACCATAATATGAAAAGATAAAACTTACTCAAAACATATTCCATCCATTAAAACCCTAATTTATAAGTCATCCAAGTAGTAGTAGAATATCCACAAACATAGCTCCCAAAAAAATCACCCTAGTTAACAATCCATAGAATTCTTCATGAGAGAGACCAAGGAGAAGTAGACAAGAGTGGTAAATCTCCATAAGTAGCAATGATTTAAAAAATGAGAAATCATTCTACATTAATATGAGAGATCTAAGTGAAAATTTGCCATGAAAGGGTGCAACTTTTCATCTCAAGAGGTGCCTCATCATCCAAAGGGTGTGAAGTCTCATAAAAAGGTGCCAAGAAGCCCCAAAACATCACATAAAGGTGCCTCGTACCTCTAAGGGGTGTGATTTATCATCAAAAGGTATCATACCATTGTTCCATACCATCATCAAGAAGCCCCAAACATCACACCAAGGTGCCCCAAATTTCACATCAAGGTGCCCCATCATCAAAACATGCAATGTCTCATCATCAAAGGGTGTTGTCATCCATGGAAAGGTGCCACATCATCTCTCCAAGTGAAAAATCCTCAAGAAAGAGTCCATCATCCTCCATAGAAGGCACAACTTCCCATCATAAATGAACTCAAGGTCACACCCATGTATGCTAGGGTGTCTTGTGAATGGAGTCATGTGATCAAAAGCCCCAACATCCTCCTAGGAGTTCTCAATGATATTCCTCAAGTTATGGGGATGGCCTCCATGAAAGTGAGGTAGTAGCCCCTCAACATCCTCCAAAGGATCCAAGTGTCAACTAAGCATGTGGCTATGTGCAACCATCATCTGAGGAGGGGATCATATGGTCCAAGATGCATCATGAAGACATGAGGCAAGGTACACAATCCAAACTCAACATGTAAAGTGAGTCATGTTAATACAAAAGTCATTATATATATCTCAAATAATATCCTCTTCAAACTTTACACTAGCTTACAAAATTATACAATTTTCAGTCTAGTTATAGGAGGGTCATTATTACCCCCTATTAGGTGTGTCAGTACCCAGAACAAAAGGTACATCCTAGGGAACCCATCGAGGAGTATGTGCAATGGTAGTGGTATGGATTGGATTACTTCATGGGGTAAATGAAAATAGCATGCAAGTCCATGTATAATAGTCATCCTCGTGAGTGCCTTTGTAGAGGGAGCGCTTAGGAAATGAGGTACCCTTTCCTCCACACTATGTTTTTCCAAACCCATGTTTTCCTTTTCCTTTATAGCTTCAACCTTTTATGACTTTTGACATTTGATTTGCAAATTCATTTTGTAATATATGAATTCATTCCATGGGAATGGGGTGAATTCCTCTTAGCGAGGGGGTAGAGCTCATGCTTCTTTCTTTTCTTGGTTTTTAATACTTCATTTTTCTCATGTTATTTTTTTATAAAGTTGCATCAACCTCAGGCTTTCAAGCCTCTTCTTCTCATGGGATTGTGAAGCACAAACCCTTTTGGGATACATGTAGCAACCATCCCAAAATAAAATACAACGGATAGGATATATATGGAATGTGTTATTAATGGTAAGGGATATGGACACATTACCCTCATTAAGGCCCCACAATAGTACAACTTTTCCCAAGAGTGACAACACTTGACTAGAAAATGACAATGACCACCAAGGTGAGACGAGGAAAAAAGCATAACTCCAAATCATAATGACTCATTATCCAAATCAACCCATGATCACCATTTCCATGCCTCAAGTATTAACGTCATCACTTGATATGAAGTGCCAGAATGATGTACATGAGTATGTAAATGTACCATGTCATATGAGTGAGATGAGTTAAGCATGTAATGGAATGCATCTACAAGTAATTGTCTATGGAGAATCTGAAATAACATCATTGGATCTATTGTATGAAGTGTGGATCGTGGAGAAAAAATCTCCTCTAGTTACCCCTAGAAGTGAGGACGTAACACACCCAACCAAGGTCAAGAAACCACTTAGCAAGACATATCCAATGTGAAAATGCATCACAGACCATCTCTCATGTGCAAATCCATTATGGACCATCCAGGTGCTAAACATACACCATGTACCCAAAATCTCATGAAGAACACCCAAACATGTTGTAAACACTTTGGAGTAACATGAAAGCTACCGTCAACTAGCAAGTTGAATGTTGGACTATGTATGTGTTAGGGTCCTACCCTAACATCCCTACTTTAGGTTACTTGGGAGTTAGTCAATTAATGTATGGGGCCATCTTCTTTGAATAAGTCCCATTAAATAATAGTGAATAGTTATTTGATGTAAAAGGGTCCACTTTATTGAACAAGGCCCACTAGGTAGTTGGTACTCCTTAATGAGGCAACCACAAGTAGTTATGGTTTTTCTAGTGAGAATCTATTTAAAGAGCTAGGAGGCTATGGAATGTTTTATCAAGTATCATTGTATTCAAAGCTCTATTCAATGAAAGGTCACCCCACCTTAATAGGAAAGTCAAAAATTCTTTATTTCTTCTTATAATCACTAATGCTAGGGTATATTTGCATATTTCATCTTATTTGTCTTTTCTATCTAGTTTTCTACATTTATAATCTTTGTATACATGATTTATGTTTCAAGTATAAGGGTCAAGGAACACTTCAAGTGGTATTATATACCTTTCCTAAACTAGTATGCGCACATATTTTATCAAAACAAAATTAGGCTAGAGATGTGTTCCAACATATTTAAATAACATAAGGATATGTCATTTAGTGGGAAAATCCATGGTAGGTGAGGAATAAATGCAGAAAATACAAGTCATGTCACTTGGTCGGACACCCTTGTAACCTCTGTTGGTACCCCTTCAAGTAGTACTTCATAAGACAACACATGTATATGGAATTTCCTTCCAATTACCCTCGAGTATACTGAAATCCCTCTAGGTGCACTTGAAACTAGACCTACATAACAGGTGGTCATCTTGTTGTTATAGAACACTTAGAATAGCACTTGAGGAGATCACTCTCTCATAGAAGGGAATCGAGTAGTATGGCTAAGGGTACAGTCTATCCTCCTCAGTTGGTGTCATGAAATATTCAGTCGAGTACTATTGTTGGAAACCCTTTGGTATATCATAGAGATATAACACTTGAAATTCTCATGTCCTTAGGACCCTAAAACTCTAGCCTCTATAATATTCCATCAAAATTCTTAATTCTTTGAGTATATAAGGAATTTGGGAATTCTATCATCGTAATAATATTCAACTAGGAGTAATACCCCCACCAATGTATAAAAAAAAGGAGTCTAGGTCATGATGACACCATTGTGGGAGACCTGTCTCAAAATATTCCTTATGTCATGTTGATCACATCGAGATGCCTCTTGAGTAACCCTTTTTGCATGGACTGACAAAACAATTGTTGGTGATATCTCTCAAAAAACTATGCTCGAGCCTTTATTCATATTGAGATGAGTCAAGGACGAAAATTCAATGGGGTTTTAAGTGGTCCCATGGCCCATAGTTGCAACATGGAAAATAATGAGGACCTGTAAACTAAGTAACAATATATTACAACATCTATTGCTCATATTGAAGAAAATATTAATCAGCAAGGTATTAAACTTAACTTCAATATTACCCAACAAATGACTTAACATATGACCAAATATATGGCCCAACAAACTATTACTCTTAAATAATGGTTAGGCTGACTAGTGGTATCCAAAAAGGACAAGGGGAAAAACAACACATGATTCAACCCATGGGGGGATCTTCAAAACATGGAGAGACACACCATAAAAAGCCTCTCTTTCTGGATAGCCATAGTCATCACCTTCCCTTTCAAGATCACAATTGTTGGCACCACTTTCCAAAAGTTGACACGAAAAAGTTTGATGGTTCTAATCAAACAGGTTTAAGTTACTCAAATGGAAAACCATTTTTCTCTCCATGAAAATGTTGATGACATAATGGAACCCAATGTGGGTGTCTTAAATTTGGAATCAAAACATTGGAAATGGTGGCAATGGTGGCAATGGTATTAGAAATCTTATGGAGGCTATATTTTCCTCGATCCAATTTGTGAAGATCCTTTATGCTCATTTTGAACATGACACTAATTGTTTTGGATGACTAACAAAATTATGCCAAACATGCACAATGATTGACTTTATAGTAGCCTTTGTGCAATTAGCAATCCCTACAAAGAACATGTATAATTCCTTTTCTATAGAATGTTTCATCAGTGGTCTTGATCCAAAATGGAACCCAACCAAATTAATGGGTGAGACTCGATACTCGCAAGACAATTTGGAAATTTATGAAGGTTATCCAAACTATGTAAAAGATAACCAAATGTAAAGTCAAATATGACAAAAATAAAAACATGAGCAAAAAAACATGAATTGAGAATTTAATGAAATGAAAAAATAATAGAGGATAAGTTTGAGGAAAGGGAAGTGAAGAGCCATGGTTGTTGGCCTTCCCTTACCCCTTAGCTCTCCTTATTTCCTCCTTCACTCTCATTTTCAAAGGGTCTTTTTGGCCAAGAGAGAAAGAGGCGTAGAAAACCAAGAGAGCATTGTACTTGAGATTGTCGAGATGAATAGACTAGACCCCATTAGAAGTTGGTTTTCTCGTTTGGATTCCGAGGTAAACATTGTGTACATTGTGATTTAATTGTGGTGTATTATTTGTGTGTGCAATGTTGTTCTTATTTGGTTTAATTCATGGTTATGTGTGGTTAATGGTGAAAAATATGAATGCCCCCTTCAAAATTATGTTAGTTGGATTATGAAAATTAGTTTCCCTTGAATGCCAACAGCTCCAGAATCCTCTCCATCCATTTATTTCTAAGATTGGAGATCAGTTGACACGATTATTTGGTTGTTACAATATTGTAGGAGTTTCTAAATTGGTTTAATATGGTTGTTGGGATTTTCCTTGGGTGATTTTTTCTTTCCTCATAGGTGTTCTCTCTCTTTGAGTGATTTCTTATTATTGTGTGGAATTCTCCTTGCTTGAGTCGATTTAGCACTCGTCTGGAAAAAATTTCCATGCCTGAGACAAGTTCGCATTCCCTTGGGTGTATAAATTAAATGTTGGGTCAAATTTGCATTGCTTGGGCGACTCTATACATAGCTCGGAAATTTACTTCAATGTTAGTTGACTTTCTTAACTCCTAGTGACTTGAACCTTATTTGGAAATATTAACTTATGGTTGGGTGACTTAATTGATTGTTGGTTGTGCTTACACCTTCATCTTTTGCACTCTCAGGTAGTGTTTACTCAATTCATTTTCCAAAACCAATTACCATTCCCACAAGATGTATCATCTCATTGTTGGGTATTTCAATGCCTATATGTTCGATTCAATTCCTCCCTGGACCGACTCATACTTACCTAGGCATTTTATTTCCTTTATGGTCGACTTAGTATATTGTTTGGTCAATTTTACTACCATTGGGTCAAATCCTTAATCGTTGGGTTGTTTTTTTTCTTTTCATAGGTCGTACGCTACCGTACAGTTCGTACACAATTATGTTGGGTGCCCAAATATTCGACTGGACTATTTTCAATTACCTAGTCGACACACCTTACAAGCTTGGTTGATTCCTTACCTAGTCAACTCAGCTTCCTTGTCGACACATTACCTGGTTAATTCAACTTTTGACTGGTCGAATTACTCTCATTGTTGATCGGCTTGACTTGTGCCTAGTCGAATCTACTCATTAGTCGATTCCTTGTATTGATAGTCGATTCACACTAGACTAGTCGACTTTTCCATAGCTCGGGTCAACTCATTGAAATGCTAGTCAATTTAATCCATGGCTAGTATTTTGGTTGATCGTTTCCTCTCACGGGACATGGTGTATGAGAAGTAATTGGTCTGGAAACCAAACAATGTAAACACAACTCTCATTCCTTGTTCATTGGTCAACCATGAAGGAGAAATTGGCACTAAAAAATTCATCAAGAAGATAAGCGTTGAAGACCATAACTTCAACTTAGAGGGATGAGTAGCACACAAGACAACAGTTGGTTGTATTTTGTGCAGGAAATTTTTAGAACAAATAATAACAAATATCCTTGTACAAAAAATAGGATCCTAGCAACCTCTGAAAGACAGAGATCTTGTACAAGGCAAAGGAACAAGCCTAGCAGCCTTTTTGGAGATAGAGGACCATGTACAATATTGAGAACGGAGCTAAGATAAAGATCGAGAATTAAATTCCGAAAAGGATCTGTGTTGGTGAAGAAAGTGGGCTATAAGTCCCTCATTTACGGATCAGGTCTCAAAGATTAAATTTGAGAACAATTCATATGCAATGACCACATTGTGAATCCAAAAGTTGTCACCAGAAGAGATGGTAGAACACCAATGCATCAGACTCTATTATAATTGTGATGAGAGGTATTTTAAAGGGAAAAAATGTAACGAACATTAATTATTTCAAATAGATGTCTCCCCCCAAGACCACTCAAAGGATATCCCCATTGAAGACACTACTAGCATGGAATATGAAGAAGAAACTCCTCATCCTCAATAAGACCTAACCTTACAAGATCCATGTGAGGAATCCCAAATTTCTCTCCATGCTTATCAAGCTTTTCTACACCCCAAACTTTGAAGTTGATTGGTTACATCAAAAACAACAAGGTTATTGTTTTTATTAATAGTGGAAGCACCCATAATTTTACTCATTGAAGAGTGGCCAAATAAACCCATTATTATGTCCATGCCACTCCTAATTTGTAAATTATGACAACAATGGTAGTACAATGAAATGTGAAGGATGATGTAAAAATATGAAACTTAAAATATGAGAGTATCATCTCAAATATCGCATATTTTCTATTGAAATGGGTAGTTGTGATGTAGTTCTTGGTGAAGAATGATTACACATTTTGGCACATGTTACCATGGATTTTGTGGACTTATATATGATATTCCCTAACAAAGGATAGAAAGACACCCTCAAATGACTTACAACTATTTCACCTAAAATTATTAGCTCTCATCATATGGAGATGTTATTGAAGAGTGGAAATTCAAGCATTATAGACTAATTCCATGCCATAAAAGTGGTGGATACCCCCCCACATGGAATTCACACTGATTTATATTTTTTCCTAACTAAAAATCAACAAGTATTTGACACACCCTACAACTTACCACATTCATGTGGTGAGCATGACCATGGAATTCCCTAGGTTCCAAGTAATCAACCACCCAATGTATGCCCTTATCAACATCCTTTTGCATAAAAGAATGAAATATAAAATATCCTCCTGGAAATATTAGAGGTGAGAGTGATACATCCCAGCACTAGCTTTTATTCCTCACTTGTCATTACGATATAAAGAAGGCAATTGGTGCATGTGTCCTAATTTTCGAGCTCTCGATAAGTTGACCATTAAAGACAAATATCCAATTATCGTTATTGATGATCTCTTGGATGAGCTTCATGGAGATAAGTTCTTCACTAAATTGGACCTTTGTTCAGGATACCACCAAATACTTATGAAGGAGGCAAACATTCCCAATACAACCTTCTACACACATGAAGGTCATTATGAGTTTTTAGTGATGCACTCTGGACTTTGCAATGCTTCATCCATGTTTTAGGGCCTCATGAACAATATATTTCAACCCTTCCTACAAAAAATTTTGTTGGTCTTCTTTGATGATATATTAATCTACAGCATAACAATGGGAGGCTCATATTGAGCATGTTATAAAGCCTTGCAATTCTTGCAGGAGCACTAGTTGTTCCTTAAATGTTCCAAATGTGATTTTGGGGCTCCAAAAGTTCTTTCCAGCTAAGATGGGGTGCAAGTATATCCCAATAAATTTGTGACTTTACAATATTGGTCCTTCCACAAGACCTTAGAGATATTGCATGGGTTCTTCAGACTTACAGGATATTATAGGAAATTTGTGAACAATTACAAAAAAATGGTTGCTCCCTTAACATAATGCCTTTGTATAGAGTGAGGTTGTTGAGCATGCCTTCTGATTTGGATTATATTGAGAGAAAAATGAGATACAAACAAAACTATAGCAAAGAACACATAAGTAAAATGAAACCCAACTTTTATTAATGAATGATGTAGTAGAGTATTGTAGAATATAAATTGGCTAGATGGTGGTAGCTTATCTCTTAAGAGAAAGATATGTTGGCTACACTCATTCACAAAAAGATTTTACAAAAGGTAGAAAGGGTGACCTTGTTGACTACATCATGAAGGAATAATAATATGTCCTTTTACAAATGGGGGGGGATGGTATATATATTACATACAGATGCCCTTTCCCTCGAAAGTCATATCGTTTCACTTATTTTAATATTGCTATATGTTTTTATTTTCTTTATCTCATTTTACAATACCATGGGTTACAAAAACCATGGGCTCATACCACCAATGGGAAAAAATTAATTAATAACCATGCAAACATATTTTTACCATTTTATTATTGTTATTTATTTTATTTATTTTCTCCCTTCAAATACCATGGGTGTATACCATGGTTTATCAAAACCATGGGCTCGAAAATGTTGAGTTGGTGGAAGAGGTGGATGGCCACCGATTTCCATCTGGATCACCTTCTCAACCTTAAAACATTCTCTTTGATCTACTGTAGTCCTAGCAGTGTCATATTTCTCTAAGATATTTGTCTTGGAATGTGATGCCTTAAGCATGGGTCTAGGTGCGATCTTGATGCAAGAAGAGTGTCCCTTGGCATTCACTAGTAAGAAATTGTGTGATCAAAATTTAATAAAATCCACCTATGAGAAAGAGATGATGTCCATCCTTCATGTAATTGAGACTTGGGACCCATATCTCATTGGGAGGCATTTCCAAATCAAGACCGACAATCATAGTTTGAAGTATTTTCTAGGACAATATTATCATCAATAGAGCAACATAAGAGGGTCAATAAAGTTCTTTGGTATGATTATGAGATATATATAATAAAGGTAGAGAACATATGGTGTTTGATGCTTTATCAATGAAAAATGAGGAGGAAGGATCCACCTTACCTTATCCTTATTTGTTCTCGAATGGTTAGAGGAATCCAAGTAAGAATGGTTGGAAAATGACACTATGGTTCAACTTATCCAAAGGATTTAAGAAGATCCAACCTTCCTAAAGGTTATGCATGGCAGCAAGATACCTTGAAGTATAAAGGGTTCATTTTTATGGTAAAATATTTTCTCTTAAAACGAGGTGTCTTAGAGGAGTTTCATTCATCACCTACAGTGGGTCACTCTACCTTTCATAAAACTTATGAATGAGTTAAGTACTCCTTCTTTCAGGAATGCATGAAAAGAGACATCAAGGATTCTGTAGCGACCTATGACAAGTGTCAAAGAGACATGGGTGAGATGGTGCAAACATAATGGGCATTACAACCATTACTAATCCCAACAAATGTTTGGACTTACATCTCTATGCATTTCATAATGGGTCTTCCAAAAGCTATTGACAAATCAGTCATAATGGTGGTAGTTGATCACCTTTCTAAATATGCTCATGTTTATGCTTTATCATACCCATTTACACCTTCCTTAGTTGTCTAATTCAACATGTGATCCAGATTTAGGAGCAGAACGAACTGATTAACAAACTAGATACAATAAACACATAAATATGAAGAACAACATAGATATCCAGTGAACAATATCTTCTATTAAATGAATGAAATAGGATGAAACTATAAAACTGTAGAACTAAAACACTTGCTCGAATGGTGGTAGATATATTTGAGAATAGATGTGGTTGCTACGCACATCCATCTAAGAAGAATCATTACAATGAGGCTCCAAAGGCCCTTTTAACATTACTCATGAATGCCAAAACCCTAGACATCCAAAAACCTAACCCTGGAAGATGAAACACCAAAAGTTATGTGGGCCCCTATGGGTAAGTTGGTACCTCAAATTCCCAAGGTCATAAATTTTTCATACGACCTTCGTTTTAGGCGCGTGATAGCCCATTGGAAAGGTATTTTCGAGAAATACTCATTACGCCATCAAACTGTGACTTTGTCTATAGTTTGACTATGGAAAGCCAAAAAAAACATTGTTTAGGGCCCCAAAACGGCCCTGGAAGTACAAAAAGATGTCCTGACATGAAAACATACAAAATAATCCAATTGGATTAGGTGGGAGGCCACTAGTATCCACTTGGAATATGTGTAGGGCTTCAAACAACCCTGGAAGTGTAGAACCTACAATTACAAATAAGTACAGAAGAACGTGTTGAACTAAAAACTATCAAGAGGAGCCAGCTGGAATAGGTGGGTGGCCACCAATATCCACCTGGATCAAGATGGTTCATATTTTTAAGTTGCATGGCATGCCTACTTCCATTGTATCGTATTGGGATCCCACATTTACTAGTAAAATTTGGAAAGATTTGTTTAAAATTCTGGGTACTTAATTGAAAATGAGCAGTATGTATCATCCCAAACCAATGGTAAAACATAAGTGGTCAATAAGTTCATAAAAACTTATATGCTTCACTTTTAAAAAGAAGCATCAATGGGCATAGTGTCTAACCCTTATAGAATGGTGTTTCAATACCACTTATCATGGCACTACTAAAATGACTCCATATGAAGCTATCTATGGACAAAAACCTTTGTCAATGGATTCCTATTTACTAGGCACTTCCAAGGTTCATGCAATCGATAGCACACTTCACACTAGAGAAGCCATTCTCTTGACACTTAGGGACAATTTGGTTATGGCTCAAAATGGAATGAAGCAACAAGCTAACCAACATCGCTCTGAGTGTTCTTTTGAAGAAGGGGATTGGGTGTCTCGTTTCCTTCAACCCTATAAACAAACCTCCCTCAAAAATAAAATCCATCAAAATCTAGCACCAAATTTATATGGACCTTATGCGATCATCAAGCACATTGGACAAGTTTCCTACAAATTGCCTCGTCCAACCTACTTAAAGATTCATCCAATATTTCATGTGTCGTATTTGAATAAGGTAGTGGGATCTAATTGCAGTGTGTAAACTAACCCACCAAACTTGATGAAAAAGGGTCCATTTGTGTCTATCCCAAAGTAGTATTGGCCACCAAAAACTGTCAATTGCACCAATGCATAGTTCGAGAACTACTAATCATGTGGAAAGATATCCAGTAAAAAGATGCCACTTGGGAACCAACAACAATTTCCCCACCTTCATCATTGAGGACATTGTTCTTTTTGAAAGGGGGGGGGGGGCATGTTAGGGTCCTACCCTAACCTACCTAATTTAGGTTACTTAGGAGCTAGACAATTAATGTGTGTGGCCATATTCTTTGAATAAGGCCCATTAGATATTAGTGGATAGTTATTTATTTGCAAAAGGGTCCACTTTATTGAATAAGGCCCACTAGGTAGTTGGTACTCCTTAATGAGGGGACCACAAGTAATTAGGTTTTGGATACTAAGAGACTATTTAAAGAGCTATGATCCTTTGGAATTTTTTGTTGAGTATTGGTGTATTGGGAACTCTACTCAGTGAAAGGTTGCCCCACCTTAAAACACATGTGAACATTGCTTGCTTTCCTCTGATAATTACTAATACAACACTATATTTTTCATTTTTCATCTTATTTGTCTCCTATATCTCATTTTTTGCATTTATAATATTTGTATACTTGGTTTGTGTTTCAATTCTAGGGTTTAAGTAACACTGCAGTATGGATAGGTATACATAGAATATTTTACTTCAAGGTTAAGCTTGAAAAGGAAAAGGGACCAAGGTTGTTTGTTCCCTTACCAAGAAATGCACACAATCCATTCGTCTACAATCATCATACGAAATTATATTTACAAAGAAGAGTTGTCAGTGTTCTTGAATATAAGAACCCTACATCTAAGGAAAGAAGGTAGGCAACAAGAAAACAAGCCAAGGTAGAATCACACATTCATTTTTTTTGTTTAAATTTTCTGCTTTGGGAATGGAAGTGGAAAGAGTGTCATGTTTGGTTGGGGATATAACCAATGATGGACCTACAAAATAGTTAGAAAACAATGAAAACATGCCATGCATGGTGTGAGTGATAAACCATCTTAGTGGAAAAGTTGGTGTGCTGGAAAGCGACAAATATTATGGGAATCATGATTTTTTATTAATGCACCATTGAAATCCATGTATGTGGTGACAATCATGATAGTTTGGATATAAACTGACAAGTTATGTGTAAAGAATGTGAAATGAATAGTGAAGTTCACCTTGTCGAGGAAGTAGTTGACAATGAAAGACAAGGTTATGCTTGAGTGGGACTACCTGAGGAAAGGTAGGGTGAGTTGTTAAGAATCAAATGGAATCTAAAGTCTTCCTAAGATAACATGAAATTTGCACATCCCTGATAATGGAGAAACACGAGTATTGGGGATGCCCAATAGTGCAATTATGACCATAAAGGGAGTTTCTCACCTTATATTTCTAATTTTCTTTTAGAAAATCCACATGTTATTTGAACTATTGTATATTTGTATGTATATGGGTTATGAATTGCTACTTGAGTGAGAAATGACAATTGATGTTTCATGTGAGTGTGATTGGAATTATGTCCATGAATTAGATCATCTATGAACTATTGAAACCATTTCCAAGCATAGGATTTGGAAAGTATTTGTTTGTACTCATCTCTTGTTATGTGTTTATATTTCTATGGGTTGAGAAATGTGATTATGTAAAAATAATTAGTGCATAGGAATGCATGTAAATGAAAGAGAGAAAATATGTTGGAATGCATATGAATATTGAGGGATAAATATGTAGTAATGTGCATATAGACATGCATTGGCATATATGTTGTTACATATGATCTAAGTGTGGTATGATGTATAATTATGGCTACTCCTAGTTGTGTAACTAGGGGTGAATAAGGACAAGAGGATACTTGTATACTAGTTGGTGAAGGGAAGTTGTAATCTCCCATGAGGCACCACCAAACATGTACATAAGAGATGTTGACGGTAGCCATATAGGTATGATGGATCATGCCAATACTACAAATGTGTGATCACATGAATTTCAGTAGTTATGATTGATATCATCATAGATTAATTGATGATATATGTATGCATGAATATGGTTGATACCTAGGTGGGTATATGGTAAATCCAAGAGGCTTGGCACATGTAAAATTTTTGAAATTCTTTGATGCAATCATGTGATGTAATGTTTTTTTAAGCTAGTTATGAGAACATAACCAAGTCAAGTGAATGCTTATGCCCATGACTTGAAAATGAATGCCATGCGAGACAACCATGTGTGAGACCATGTTGTTGTTGGACTTGGTAAATCCTAAATCACTACACAAATATGCAATGGTCTCCTCGCTTTTATTAGCGTTCTATACTGTAGCCTCCATGCCTACACTTAAGAGCACTAAAGGGGAAGGTTTCTAAAGGTATTTTTATGTAGATAAAGGGAAGGTCTTCAATATTTTGTGTTTGGTTGGAGAGGAAGGTGTCTAGATGGTCAAACAAGAAATGACTAGGTGGTTGGATGATATGTTGAGGCATTGACTTATCTCTCCAACTAGTCATGGTGGATTGCATGATATCATGAAATGGTATTCAATGTAAGGTAAATGTTAATAATTATACTATGTAAATGTGCAATTTTTGGTTATGCACATTGTTGGACACAAGGTTTTGAAGGAGTTGCATGTATATCAACACTACACACGCACGCCTAGGAAGGTATGTTTTGTGGAACTAGGAAGGATCAACATTTGCTCCAGCCAAAGAAATATTGCGTGCACCAACCCAATTTCATACTACACTCAAGGAATCAAGAAGAGACCACATGCAGAAAAAATATGAGTGTATCTTCTAGAATCTTTGTTATTGATTTTATAACGACCCAAATGATCATGGGAAATTATATGGATGAGATGGCAAGTTAATTAGGATTTCCATGCTCCAGGAAAGATATGGGGGAAGCATTCGGACACATAAAGTATGTGTAACTTTTGTTCACTCGAGAGAGTGGAGTAGATTAGTCGAGTAGAGAGTTCATGATTGGAAGGGGAGAGAGAAAGAAAAGTTGTAACAAAATGTGAGTTCCAAGTCTATTTGTTTCCCAGTTTTGCACGATTCTATAATAGATCCAGAAATTGTGTATGATGAAAACAAGAGACTAGAGCGCATGGTGCATCTATGTTTATGAATTTGTATCTGAATGACTATAAAGTTAATTAATGAAATGTGAAGTCCTTTCTCCCAGCATTGTTTTGTGTCATGGTTTGAATGTTTGTCTATTTACTTTCTTATGCATAGCAATATGTCACTCACTATGAATGAATGAATGGGTTTATTCCTAAGAGGTTTCATGTATGTGTTTCCCCTTCACATCTGACACAAGAATAATGGGATTTGTGATTCTCATGGTGTCTCGAGTGAGACCTTCTCCAATATTTGACCGAATATTGAATATGTCGTGCCTCAGGTTCTTGTTGGTAAATATTGATGAACCCTAGGTCTTTAACCCCCAAGTGAGTGGGTTACAACCAAAAAATGGTTCCATTTTCAGGACCTGAAGTTTTTTTACTGAATGATGAAGGGAAAGAATGAGGTGGAAACCTTCTCGGGAGGAAAAACAAGATTGGTTATCCACAAAGGAAGATGAGTTCACATGACGAGAGACCAATAACCTGGTGACCAACGTCGAAATATGGAAACAAAGGTATATCTATACATATTTGCATGAAATTTTATTTATTGAGTTTCCTTGTTTCTTGTATGAGTGGATAAAGAGGCAGACAACGATTAACACTTCTCTCGGAGCCCAAGAACCACTAGTGTGGTACCAAAATACAGTCAATACATTGAAGTCTATGGATAATAAGTGAGCCAAAGTAGTCGAATTCTAGTTCAACCGGGTTAAGGAAGGATACAACGTTGACTTCACCATTGAATACAACGAGGTTGTAAGAAATTTTGTTGCCAACCCTAGAAAGAGACTGTTGGAAGAGATCCCCATGTGGATCAAGATATTATTTGTGAAGAATGGACCGATGCCCATGGAGCCCGATAGGATGGTTGAGTAAACCCCTTCACGTGGAGGGATGGGTGGAAAGAAGGGGGTAAACGAGAGAGAGATCGGATCCAGTAGAATGGGTCCAAAAGATGATGAGATGAGGTTAGAAGAGAATCGATCTAGAAGAGAGAAAGAGAAAAATGGTTGAGAGATACACAAGAAGAGTTGAGCTAAGCAGGAAATATGAATAGAGGAGTGGAAAAAGGATAGCAAGGGGTAAAGGATGAGGGGTGAAGCAGACATTTTTGTTCTGAAGATAAGCGTGGAAGGAGAGAGGTAATCAAAGAGATGTGGAATTAGGAGAAGCGTATCAAGTGAGGATACCAAGAGTAGTGGGAGTAGAGTCGTAGAAGATAAAGTCGAATCCCCTTGGTTGCTAAGAGGTGTAGTCACATTAGAGGAAGATGAGGCTCGGAGTAGCAATGCCAATGTGGAAGAAGATGGAAATGGACCCCTTCGAGAAGGGGAAGAGGCTTTAGAAATTGTGAATGGGATTTCATGACTATAGGTAGGAATCTCTTTGGGATCCCTCACCAAGGATAATGAGAGAAGATGGAGGAACCCCCTCTTTGAACCGCCCCCTTTCTGCATTTTTATTCAAGAAGAAAAAAATGAAGAAAGTGTGGAGATAGGAGTAGAAGAAGAAAGAGTAGAAGAAAGGAAAGGAGAAGATACGAGTGAAGAAGAGGTCAAAGTCAGAAATACTTTGCAAGGAAGAGTCTCATTATCAGTATCAATATCACCAACAGTTAGTGGTCAATCCAGAGGAAACAATACTAGATCGATTATGACCAACCAAGACAAAACATTGAGACTTCCCACGTTCCATGGGATGGGAAGAGAGGATGCAAAACAACACTGGTTTACGTGTGAAGCTATATGGTTTGTCAAGAGAGTCACAGATGAAGCATTTAAGATAGAGCAACTAGAGACCACCTTCAGAGATAAATATTTGACATGGTACATGAAGTACAATGTGACTATGTCAGCGAGACAAGCTAGGTCCCTAACGGATATTAAAATAAATCTACTTAGGGAGTTTCAGAAGCCTAAGTCATATGCATAGTGTATCACTAAGATCAAAGAGATCAAGTGGCAGCCTGGAGAAACTGTATTGGATTATGACCAGCAGTTCAAAATATTGTTGGAAAAACTAACATTTTAGATCCAATACATCCAAAATAGATAGCGGTTTATTGCAAGACTTATACCTCACATTTGTGTCCCGCTCACCTAGCAAAAGGTGACGAATCAAGTGAAGGCCATGGAGATTATGATGCCCCTAGAATATATGTTAGGAGGTGGTGAGAAATTAGTAGGGTTGGCACAAGTATAATCACAGATCACAAATCTCACCATGCAATTACAAGATATGGCTAAGGCCAAGGTGGTGAGCGAGCATATGTGGTGTACTATGTTTCACACAGAAGGTCACCATAGAATGAATGTCCTACGTTAGGGAGATACATGGCGACAGGCATGCTAAATCCATTTCCAACTGGACCTCAAACTAAATGGTGCAAGATTTGCATACAATGGGGACATATAACTTTTTATTTCCCAATATTACAAAAAAATAAGAAGACTATGCATACTCCATTTTGAAAGTTATGAAAATCCATGGGGCATGTGTGAACAATTGTCAGTCACTTCAATTGATGCAAGAGCACACTACATATGCCTTTCAGGTCCAAGAGGAACAAAAAGGTGCCAACCACGGAGGCGTTGATAGATGAGGATATCTAGGAGGTCCAAGAGGAGGATATGTATGAGGAACAGGAAGAGGATAAAGTGGTGGTTACTGCCACAATATAGAGCATGTCACAGAATATTGCCCATATTTGTTAGCAAAATGGGAAGAAAAGAAGGTGCACTGCAATATGGTGACTGTGGATCCGGGCGGATATCAGACGCTAAAATAAGAAGTTGATGTCCAGGTGGTAACCTAAGGAGGCATTCGGATGGGAATGGAATTCGAACATGGAGAAATTTCAGGCCAGAACATCAAAGGGAATATCAAAAAGCGGCGTCGATACCTCCAAAGTTTGACATCGTGCGGCAAAAGTAAATCCTGCACGATGCACAGAGGGCTCTAGAGGAGGACGGAGTGCACAAAGAGTTACAATGGATGATGAAAATATGACTGGATGGTTCCTGTGTGCATGAAGAGGTACAACGTTCTACACAAATATCACTAGAGGAAGCCCGTGTACGTGAATAATTACAACGTGTCGCACAAAACTCATTGGAGAATTCTCATGTGTGTGTTGAGTCGCCAAAGTACCATCCTTTTACCAACCTTTCACTTAACTTTCAAGTCACTTTCACTTCACTTTTAACCATATTTCTCTTTCCCACACCCTTACATTAAACCATTTTCATGATTACATGGGTTTTAGACATATTATTTTCCAATGCATCTATTTTAGTGTTTTTGAGTGAATTTATGATTAAATATTGGAAAAATAACATGTTTACACTTATATATGAAAGTGGGATGATTTTCATGATGTTTACAGGTGTATTTGAAGACTCCAACCAAGTCAAACTTGACCATCAAGCCTCAAATTCGAATCATCTTCAACCCCTCAAAGATTTGATGAAGATTTGGAGATTTACTCAAGTATCTTGGATGGAGATTAATCATGAAAGAGAGATTTGTGAGAGGATTTTTAGAGATATCACTTGATATGTGTGAGCACATGGTTGTAACCAAATGAGACATTTGTGGATCTAGGAGACATTTGTGGATCTAAGTTATCTTAAACTTTTGTATAAATAGGAGTGCCTCCTCCATTTCAAGGGAGGACTCTTGGAGCATTGTATCCAACTTATGATGGAATAAGAATCAAGCTTTCTTTTCACATCAGTTTCCATTCTCTAGTTTAGATTTATAATGCTTTAGTTTATGTGTTACTTTGTTCTTGGGAGAATTGAGCTCACTCCAAATAGATCATAGTAGCATTTTCTTCTTGTTTTAATGCTTTGAATAGGTTTATATGATTTATTGTTTTTATTAGAATTATTTGATGATCTTGATTGTTGATAGGTTATGTGAAACATTCTGAGAAGACCTCCTGAAGGGGAGCTAGTTTTTTCATGCCTACAACAACTAAGCCTTTTTAAGTGTATTTATTTTCAATGCATGAGTGTTTATTTGATTATCTTGATTGTTGATAGGTTATTTGAAACATTTTGAGAAGACCTCCTGAATGGGAGCTAGTGTTTGCATGCCTACAACAACTAAGCCTTTTTAAGAGTATTTATTTTCAATGCATGAGTGTTTAGTTGATGATCTTGATCGTTGATGGGTTATTTGAAACATTCCGAGAAGACCTCCTGAATGGGAGCTAGTGTTTTCATGCCTACAAAAACTAAGTCTTATTAAGTGGAATGCAAGAGTTAGGATTTGATTGAATTTTCTTAGATTAGAGTTAGATGCCTACTCCTGCATATATTTTGCTGGCATCATCACAAGCTTACGAGCATCCCTAGTTGATAATTAAATGAAAGCAATTTAAGAAATTGAATTGCCTCAACAGTGTGCAAGGAGATATAGTGGGTGCACAGAGGTCGCTAGAAGAAATCCACAGACGTGAAGACTTACATTGGGATGAACAAAAAGTGATGGAGGAATACGATATGTGAAAATATATGTGACACACGATGTGAGAAGAAACACATTGCAACACTTGCTGTGACGAAGAATTTAACCCATATGTTGAAAAGATGTATGGGGGAAGAAAAAACCACTATAGCTATTTCTACCCCACTTCTAGAATGGGATGTGCACTAGGTGAGAAAACAGAAGCACACATTAACAGAGTTCAAGATGATAGTTGAAATCAGAAGCTATGATATGGATGGTATCATGTTGGACTTGGGGTTCGATGTGAACATCTTCCCAAAGAAATTTTGGGAGTTGATGGGTAATACAAACCTGGTGTGGTCCCCCATTCAACTCAGGCTCGCTAACCAATACTGAATCTATCCCATCAGTCGATTGGAGGAATTGGAGGTGAACATTGAAGGAACGAATACTAGAGTGGACTTTGAGGTGATTGATATCATGGATGACTCGGATACCTACCCCGCTCTACTTGATATTAACTAGGAATTTGATAATAATGCAGTCTTGAATCTGAAGAAATGACAAATTCCCTTTGGAATAGATACCTTGCACGTCATTGCATCATTATATCCAAATGAGGGCAATATATATAATGAGACTGTGAATGAGGATGCACACAGTTCCATCATTAAGAACATCTATAACATTACATGACATAGGGAGGATTATGTCAACTCCACAATTGATGGTGATTTGAGTTGGAGAAGTGTACTCTCCTATGATACATATTCGGAGGACGCTATGGAGAGATTGTATAATAATCTTTATGAATTTTCTACTAGAAGATGCACATGAATTACAAAGGCAATGTATTGGATTGGATCGGAGTTATGTGATGCAGTAAGATTTGATGGTACAATTCCAATTGACACATTTCTGGAACAGATGGAGGAAAAATCTTGGATAACCAAAGGATACAAGCCATGAATGTGGTCGTCAAAGGAAAAAATGTGAAATGGTCGGAGACACATCGCAAGGACATATAGGAATGGGAATAGGTGGATGAATTTATAAAGGTCAAGTTCCATCCCACCACTGAATTTGAACTAGTAAACCAATATAAGGGTACTAAACATCCTTAAGAGAACATTTTTTTTTGTGAGATGTGTTGGAAAACCAAGAATATCCATTGCACCTAATGGGTACATAGGTTTTTCCATACCATGGACATGGTACCTCGAAGTTGGTACATCCAGGAGGAAACAAGAAGGCAAACTTGAGACTATAGAAGTGTTAGCAATCAGTTATGAGTGACGTTCAATTTCACAGTGGAAATCCTAATGAGAGGGAGGCACTCTTAAGAATTAAGGATTTCATATTCCACTACTAGCTAAAAAACACCATGAAAAAATTAATTTGCGCCTATCACAAGACAATGGAAAAACTGAAGTAGGTCGTACACTATTGGAAGATTGACAATGACGATGTGGATGAAGATGACCCCAAGGGAGTACAGATCAACGAAACCAAGGGTGAACATAGGGTTCATGGGAAGGGCTATGATAACACCACGTTGGACTATGGCTAGCCATTAAATACCAAGAAACATAACATTGGTACAGAAGAAGCACCGAAGATGGACAACATTGGGGACTAATGGGATCATTGGGGACTATTGGGACCAAGAAACAGTAACACAAGTGGTAGACTTGCTAAAAGAGTATGAAGACCTCTTTCCCCAAAGCTTCTCTAAGATAAAAGGGATCGCAGGATCCCTCTGTGCCATGAAAATTCAGCTGAAACCTTATGTTAAACCAATAAAGAGGAGACCTTATTCACTTAATCCTGGGTATAAGGAGAAGGTGTGCAAAGAATTGGATCGAATGTTGGAAGTTGGAATCACTGTCCCCATGGAGGAGTCGAATTGGATTATCGCAATGGTTGTAAAACCAAAGAAGACATGTGATATAAGGATTTGTGTCAACCTGCGCAGCTTAAATGTAGACTACATACATGATCCATTCCCCACACCATTTACTGATGACGTACTGGAAAATGTGGGTGGACATGAGGCTTACTCCTTCATGGATGGCTTCTCAAGCTACCACCAGGTGTCAATCACATAAGAAGATCAACTAAGAAAACATTCACAACAATGGGGCTCGTTTTCTTACATAGTGTTATCGCACAATTTGTACTTTGATAGAAGAAAAGGTTAAATGAGAGAAAATTGGTGTAACGAGAGACTATCCTATCATTGTCACCTCAATAGGATGTCTCTTTATATTTAGGGTGGTAGGCCCAGGGTAGACATCCCCGGTGACCTGGGGTTTTGAGAAGGCAAAGGGAAGATAGATAGGTAAAGGTCCATTCTCACAAGTCACCACTGATCAAAAAGTATGGCTTAAATAACCAATGAAGAGATAATATACCAAAAGTGTACCTGCCCGGAACAAAGCAGCATGAAAACTATATATTTACAAGAGCACTTTTTGGTTAGCACATCATAAAACCATTAACTTTCTTAAATAAAACAATTTGTTGAATATAATGAAGTAAACAGAAATCTTATAACAACAATGTTTATAGAGCAATACTTCACATAGAATGTCTTGAAACTAGCTTCAAAAATGACTAAAAACCATTAACCATTGAAGTCATAACATTAGAATTTGACATAAGCACATAACACAAAGTATAATTCAACATTTACAATTGCTTTATGATATTTTAATATTGCATTCAATGGTTGTAACTTACTTTAGTAACAATAGCAAGTAGGTTAGTAGATCAAACTATTATATGGTTAGAAAGTGTTAGTAGGTTGTTCAAAGAATAGGTTTTGAAGGTTGTGTTGAACAATTACTCAATGGAGGAATTAGACTAGTGCTTTATTAGGGAAAATGGAGTCAATAAAGTGGCAACAAATGTTGAAGAAAAAGGATGATAATAGGAGAGCCAAAGACAAGAGGGTTTGATGAATGAAGTGTTGGTAAGCCAAGGCTTTAACCACCAAACCCTAGGGGAAAATGACTACTAAGGTGTAGGTAACCCTAGTCCTTAGTATATTTTCCTCCCCTCTTTAACTCAAAGATGAAGCAAGTGACAACTAAGATGAAGCAACAAGTGCTAAGGTTTTGCAATGGCAAGGTCCTTAGCAATGGCTTCAATAAAAACGGCTCCTTGGCACAATCTAGTAGGTGAATAGTTATTGAGACAAGGACAATAACATGTGCTTAATATCCTATGGTTTTAAGCTAGAAATTTCATAATCTTAGCAAAATGAAAAGTAAAGATACTATAACCATTCAAAAGAAAGAATAATTGCAGAATTTTACTTACATTCACCAAGAATAATCTAGCATATCACCTAGTTGAAGACTTTCCACCAAGAAAATGCCCAAAAACACCAAGATTATACTTCCTTCCAAAAGTGCGCACTAAATTTCACTCATAAAACCCTAAGTAGGGAGAAAATTTCAGACCTCACAAGTGTGATTGAAAGATGATGAGAAATAAGAGGTAATTTCCCCTTATTTATACAAAACAAATGACCAGAATTAGGTCAAAAAAGGCCAGCATGGCCAGTCACAAATAATATCCAGTTTTTTACATTAAATGTCATAATAAAACCCTAAAACAAGCTGCTAGGGTGACATCATTCCCTTTTAGGATGACGTTAGGCCCCTTTTGGGAAACGTTGGCCTCTTGGAGCAAAACGTTAGGCCTTCTTGGGCCTTAGGAACCTGCCACATGTGTCACTTGGCACACAACCGCCTCCAAAACATCCCAAAATGTTGGATGATGTCATGGGTGACCTGGGTGATGTCATGGACCTTCCAAGGACTACATCATGGTGGAAAAGGCACAACACCCCTGGGTCAAGGCTTTCTAGGTTATCTCTAGTGAAACGTCCTCTTCTCTCTCTAGTGCAATCCTCTTATCTGTCTTTGCCTGCTGCTGGGGTCTCAGCATCCATCTGGTGGGATTTTAGCCCCATGGAGGTCCGAACTAATCATACACCCATGTGTACTTGTCCATCAGGCTACTTTTCCATCAGGTGTGGCCCTACAACATCAACAGATATGCCCTCGATGGGCTCAAAAGTCACAAGGAGCATAGCAATGTCAATCACATCTAATCATCAAGTTATTAAACATGTGCATAAAACCCCATTTACCTAGACAAATGCTCAAATAAATTATGTTAATCTGCAAGCCAAGTTTGGAGGGAACACTAGGACGTCCTATTGGGCTAATGCTCATTGGATGTGGGATGTTTCCAGGATAATTCAAATCTAGGCCATGTGAGTGGATGAGATGGTAAGGGATGTCTGGGCAACGGGTGCAGTGATAGCAGGGAAATGTATGGCTTACATGTGGATGCCTCTAAAGAGGTTGAGTTGCACCTGTCATGGATGCAAATGTTTCCAAGCCCATTCATGCCTTTTATCTTTTGTTCTTATTTCTTTTTCTTTCAAGAGGCTAGTTAGGGGACACTTCCCTGGCGTGGTGACCAGTGGTGGAAATGTTACCCACAAGCATTTCACGGAAATGAGAAGGTTGGCTCGTGATGAGACCCCTTTCTCTTGGCTATGCCACCAAGAGCCACTACCCTAGTGTGGTGACTAGTTGTTGGTAGTGTCATACCTCTACATGCCCATGGAACTAATAGGTTGGCTCATGATGAGACCCCCTATCCTCTAACTAGGTCTTGTTTTATTATTTTTTATGGGTCCCTCTATTTCTTGCTGAGAATATTTGTATTGCTTTCTTTGGGATGTCTGGGCAAAGAATCTCAAGGTTTCATTCTTTTGGCTTCTAATTTTTTCCAGCTAATTTTACCTTCTGGGCCTTTAGCTCCTTCTTCCCACAAGGTAAGGTACAACCCTTAGATATTTTTCCAACCCAATGCCCGGACCCGTGTAATGGGATGGATGAGCAGGAAAAAGATGAAAAGTGGTAAGTATGGTGGGAGTGGACGATGGCCTTTCATGAATCCCCCTAGTGGCAAGTCAAACCCTATGGGTACCAGCTTACTAGGGCATCATGTCATTCTCCCCAGGTATGTTCAAGTGGAAAAGCATAAGTTCCAAGCACATTTTAGAAGCAAAAAGAATTAAATGCACATATTCAAAGGTTTTGAGGATCGGAGTGACACATACCATGATACCCGAACTCATTACCTCATGGAGAAAGACATGTCTTTGCTACAAGACTAGGCCGATGTGATGGATGTTGTTGTTGCTGACAAAGTGGAGGTGCTAAAGAATGAAAGGATGGGCCCTCTAGGGCCATGCTAAATTCGATATGGCTCTCGGTACTCCATGTCTAGGACCTGTGGGCCTCAAGACATAATCTCCTTAGTTATCCCTAGGTTAGGGGATAACTGTTGATTTTTCTATGTGATAGGTTAAGCATGTATTTCATTTCAATTTTCATTTGTCTTAATCATAAACAATAATGTTGCAGCAACCAATATCACAAGAAGAAACACCATGCACAAGAACACAAGAAATATCTTGGGAAACCCTTCTCAACAAGGGCAGAAAACCCAGCCAAATCCTTTGTTATAATATTCAAGAGAAATACCTTCACCACCAAGAAAGACCTAGCACACAAGAGGGTGATTCAAACCCTAGAAATCTACCACCCGAGAGAGGTGTGCACCTTTTACCAAAGAAGTGTACTTGTTGAAATTTCCAAACTCACAAGAAAGATATGATTCTATAATGGGGAATTTCCCTTTACTTATATTAGACTTATCCTATCAACCGAAGTGTCTATTGGATCAACAGGGTCGACCTCACTAAGTCATATTATAATTGTTATAATTATAATTATAATTATTATTATTATTATTATTATTAACCATATTAATTATCTTTTACATTTATTATTAATCACATTAAGGTGGGGTCGACCTGTACCCTTTACATAAAAATTAGGGTTACATGCAGGTATGACTCTTGAACAACATATATCAAAGGATCTGATACACCCACTAGTGCTCATCCACTAGGGGCACATCCATAGGGATGTCATAGCTCTGGCTCACTGAATTACACAGAAGAACCATATCTACACGCGTTCACCTATGCTCATCCACAGGCACATCCACTCTACAGATATTCTTTCCCACTGCCTCACACATGAGAATCATCTAGATTTTTCTCATCAACTCTGTTGCTCAAAGGAGGCTAACACATCATCTTCATTTATGTTCACATGACGATGCACCCAACACTTTGGGATTTCACATGTTCACCTTGTGCTCAGCCACAGGCACGTCAAACTCATCAGATCGCCTTTCCCACTGGATAATAATATGGAGTTATTATCACTCTCTGAATGGATGAGGTCATCTCTACATTCCTATCTCTGTCTCAGGAAGGAACAACATACCCTTCTTAGGGGATTTCTCTCAGGTTTGTAATATGAGAGAAATATTTCGCGTAGTTGCAATGATCCACACCTCACGGGTTTGTAAGCTAGAGAATGTCTCACATAGTTTCATTCATCAACACTCCCTCTCGGCTAGGGAGGAATTTTCCACTAGGCCAAGTCTCTCACAGAAATACTCAAACTTTGTATTGGCAAGTGGTTTGGTGAAGATATATGCAATCTGTTCATGAGTAGAAAGATATTGCGCGTGTATTGTCTTTCTCTGCACCATGTCTCTGATATAGTGATACTTGATTTCAATGTGTTTTGATTTGTCATGAAACATTGGGTTCTCAGAGAGCTTTACACATCTCTGGTTGTCACAATGAATAGTAGTCGGATCCAACTCATGATCGAACAAGTCTGTCAAGATTTTTCGAATCCATACTACTTCACGAAATGCCACTTAATGCAATGTACTCTACCTCTGTTGTACTCACAGCTATAGAGCTTTGTTTTGTGCTACACAAGGAAACCATGGTTGATCCTAAGGTGAAGCAGCAACCTGAGGTTCTTTTTCTATCTAATGTACTTCCTTCCCAGTCTGCATCATAATATCCTTCCAAGATTAGGTCCACATTAGTTGCATATCTTAGGCCATAACCAATTGTACCTTGTAAGTATCTCAATATGTGTTTTGCAGCTTCCAGTGTGTATGTTTTGGTTGACTCATAAATTGGCTAAGCACATTCACTACATAGCAAATGTTTGGTCTGGTGTTAACCATATACATCAAAGATCCAATAAGTTGTCGATATAAATTTGGATCTATGTCTCATGAATCAATGTCACTCATCTTCTTTAGATCCATTACCATTGGAGTAGTCATGGATTTACAATCTGTCATTTTGAACCTTTTTCAGTATCTCCATAGTATATTTTCCTTGACTTAGGAAAATTTCATCTAATCTCTACCATACTTCTAGTCCCAAGAAGTAATGCATTAGGCCCAAATCCTTCATTTCAAATTTGGAAGTTAATGCTTGTTTGCATTCAACAATGAGTCTCTCTGAACCGGTGATGAAAAGATCATCCACATATAAGACCAAAATCAGACACTCATTGCCATCAATGTGATAATATAAGTTTGGGTCGGCTGCACTTTTGTTGAAGCCCAAACTCATCAAAAATCCATACATTTTCTCATACCAAGCACGTGGTGCTTGTTTTAGACCATATAGGGCTTTATTCAACCTGCATACATGAGATTTTTCGTTGTGTATAATGAAACCTTCTGGATGCTCAATATAAACTTCTTCCTCAATTTCACCATTGAGAAAAGATGTCTTTACATCCATCTGATGTAGCTTCCAACCCATGGAGGCAACTAGTGCAATGATAGATTGGACGAAGGTATATCTGGCTACCGATGAAAACGTATCTTCGTAGTCGACTCCCTCTATTTGTGAAAACCCTCTAGCCACAAATCTTGCTTTGTATTTTTCAATGCTTCCATCAACAGCATGTTTGATTTTGTAAATCCATTTGGAAGTCACTACATACTTTCCCTTTGGTCTTGGAACAACATCCCATACATCATTTTTTAGTATGGATTGATATTCTTCAGTCATGGCATATTGCCATACTTGTTCACCTAAAGCTTCTCCATGACAAGTTGGTTATGAATCAATAGTGTGGGTCATGGCTGAAAGGTAGCTTGAGAATCTCTTAGGTCTCTTGCTTTCTCTGGTTGCTTCTTGTGGGGATTTATGCCCTTCTACTTCTTCTAAAGTTTTTCGATCCCAAGTAGGTCTTTTATGTCCAACTGTGATATCTCTAGGTATGTTTCTTGGGGCAACTGAATCTACTGGAGCAATTGGGTCAACTGGAGTTGTTGGATCATCTGGAATAATATTTGTCTCCCTCTGAACTACTAAAGGAGGAGGAGGTATTGTTTCACTATCGATTTCCATTTGAGCTTCTCTAGATTTCTGGAAGGCTACTTCTTATTCAAAGGTAACATCTCCACTTACTTCAATTTTTCTCTAACCTGGGATGTAGATTCGATATTCTTTTGAGGATTCAATGTATCCTACAAATGTACCCTTTCTTCTTGAAGGTTCTAGTTTGGATCTCTTTTCTTTGGGTACATGAAGGTACAATGGACATCAAAATATTCAGAAGTGTTTGATATCAGTCTTCACTTTGGTGAATGCTTCTTCTAGATTAATGTTCTTCAGGATCTGATGAGGACTACAGTTTTGAACAAATACTATTTTCATACATGCTTATGCCCATAGAGTTATAGGTAGACTCTGATCATGTATCATTTCTTTAGTTGCCTCAATGATAGTTATGCTTTTCCTTTCAGCAACCCCATTTTGTTGAGGGTCATAAGGACCTGTGAACTCCCTCTTGATTCTTGCTTCAATACAAAAACTATTCAATTCTTTTGAGGTGTATTCTCCTCCATTGTTTTATCTTAATAATTTGATTTTTCTTCTAGTCAGGTTTTCAACCTGAGATTTGAATTCTTAAAATTTGGCAAGGACTCCATCCTTGTTCTTCAGAAAGTAAATCCAAGTTTTCCTAGAGTGATCATCTATGAAGAGTACATAGTATAAGTATCCATTTAAGGATGCAACAGTCATTGTCCCACATACATCTGAATGTATCAAGTCCAATATTTCCTTGGATTTGTTGTCACTGTTAGGAAAGCATCCGTTAACATTTTTTCCAAGGGCACAACCTTTGCAAACAACTTTATGTTGGATCTGGATCTCTGGTAGACCTGTTACCATTTTCCCTAGAGCTGGAAGATCTCTATAATGAATGTGAACAAGTCTTCTATTCCATAACTCACTCAAGCTGATAGTGTCATGTTATAAGGATTGAACTAGTTTGATGGTCAACTTGTACAATTTGTTTTCTCTAACACCAATTACTTTGGAAGAGATTATATGAGAGTCTTTGTGCCATGCAAGGAATCTTCCTTCTGAGAAAGCAATTTTGTAACCTTTGTCTTCCAAGACCAAAATAGAGAGAAGGTTTCTCTTCATTCTGGGTACATATAGAACTTCCTCTAGTTTAATATGCATATTTGAATCTAGTTGGAAGGTAGAAGTTCCAACTCCTCTTACATTATATTTGGCATCATCTCCAAGAACAAAATGTAGATGTGTCGCTTTCTCAACGAAGTGTGTTAGATGATTTCTAATACTGGTCATGTGCTTGGAGGCACCACTATCAATTAGCCAAGTGTTATCATTGATAGGAACCATACCTGAGAGTGTTGAGATGTTGATGTCTTCATTATTTTGGAGTCTTATGTTGAGCTTTCTTCCCATCATGATTCTTCTCATCTTCACAAACCCTTGTCAAATAGGCTAGAAAACCTAACGGCTAGGCTAGGCTATCACTTTTAGGTTTTGTTGGGCTTATGAATGCCAACAATAAGCCTTGATAAATATGATAGCCCTGGTAAGTTGAGGAGCTTCTTCAAGAAGTTTGCAGAAATAAACTTCAGAATTTTCTGCAGAATTTTGGCAAAACCCTAGAGACCCTTAGAGTCAAAAATTTGAAATGCCCGGAATTTTGATCTGAGACTTGTTGGAGGTGCACTGAAGGAGGTTGTACCCTTCTATGTCTTTTTCATCCCAAGCATCCAATTTTTGAGTGGTGAAATCTCTCAGAAAAGGAGGTCGTACAAAATTTCCGGAAACCCTAGGAGGGTCATATGGTTTCTGCAAATGAGTGAGAGAAGGGGATGGAAAATGCTTGTGCAATGGGATATTCAAGAACTATGCTCCGATACCATGTTGATTTTTCTATATGATAATTTAAGCATGTATTTCATTTCAATTTGCATTTTTCTTAACCATAAACAAGAATGTTGCAGCAACCAATATCACAAGAAGAAACACCATGCACAAGAACACAAGAAGTATCATGGGAAACCCTTCTCAACAAGAGAAGAAAACCCAGCCAAATCCTTTGCTATAATCTTCAATATAAATACCTTCACCACCAAGAAAGACCTAGCACACAAAAGGGTGCTTCAAACATTAGAACTCTAGCGCCCAAGAGAGGTGTGCACCTTTTACCAAAGAAGTGTACTTGCTAAAATTTCCAAACTCACAAGAAAGATATGATTCAACAATGGGGAATTTCCCTTTACTTATATTAGACTTATCCTATCAACCGAAGTGTCTATTGGATCAATAGGGCCGACCTCACTAAGTCATATTATAATTATTATTATTATTATTATAATTAATATTAACCATATTAATTATCTTTTACATTTATTATTAATCACATTAAGGTGGGGTCGACATGTACCCTTTACATAACAATTAGGGTTATAGGCAGGTCTGACTCTTGAACAACATATAGCAAAGGATCTGATACACCTAGTAGTTCTCATCCACTAGGAGCACATCCATAGGGATTTCATAGATTTGGCTCACTGCATTTCACAGAAGAACCAGATCTACACACATTCACATGTGCTCATCTGCAAGCACATCCACTCTACAGATCATATTTCCCACTGCCTCACACAGGAGAATCATCTGGATTTTTCTCCTCAACTCTGCTGCTCAGAGGAGGCCAACACATCATCTTCATTTTTGTTCACATGATGATGCACCCAACACTTTGGTATTTCACACGTTCACCTTATGCTCAGCCACAGGCACGTCCAACTCATCAGATCACCTTTCCCACTGGATAATCATTTGGATTTCTTCTCACTCTCTGAATGGAGGAGGTCTTCTCTACGTTTCTAGCTCTGTCTCAAGCAGGAACCACATACCCTTCTTAGGGGATTTCTCTTAGGTTTGTAAGCTGAGAGAAATACTTCACATAGCTACAATGATCCACACCTCACAAGTTTGTAAGATGGAGAATGTCTCACATAGTTGCATTCATCAACAATAACATCTGGCTCCAACTCGGGGACATGTGCTCACCGTAGAGCGCATCAGAACCTCAGCATCTCTGGCATAACCTGTGACCTTCTTGATATCAACATAATACTGTTAGAAATCATTTGGGGTGGTGATATCACCCCTAGATCATATATATATATAATACAAAATGTGAAAACAAGCATATGTACAAATGGGAATACAAACTAATCTAGCATGAAATGAAAATGGTATATATAATGAATGCAAATGCCTACTTACATGTACTTACCTTTGAAGTCAAGTCTCCACCCCCTAATGGGGTTTGAGGAGGTTCTCGCTAACTGGTAATGGATGCCTCCTTCCTTCCAATGTGGATAAATAATAGGCATCATTTACCGACTTCCTTGCAATTTTGAAGGGTCCAAACCAAATTTGTGTATTCCCTTTGACATTAGTATGTTTTCCCTTCTTGGTGTCCCACATCCATACTATGTCTCCCTCTCTATATTCTTTGGTTCTAAACTCAATTGTTTCTTGGAAAACCCTGGTATATTGTGCAGAGGGAGGAGGGTTGGGTTATGCCGTGAATACTTCTTGCCAGGATGGCTTGATCATGTCATCTTCTTCTTTCTTTAACAACTTGGCAGTCCCAACTTATTTGTCCTTGCATTTGTCTAAGAGTTGTTGATACTCTTCCTTCTTTATCCATTGTATTTGATCAAAGTCTTCCTCTGAAGCGAAAGGAAAATCATTAGGGGAAAATACAGGAAGACTTCCTTTGGTTGGATCATGCATTTTACTAGTTCTGATATCATCCTCTTCCCATTTGACAAAGCCAACTCCTTTCCTTCTAAACCTCATCAAATAGTCATCTTCTTGTGTAGAATAATAATCCTCCAAGTCTTCAGAGATGTCAGATGCATCGTCAGGATAATCACTCCAATTTTTATCTCTTTCTTGCTCCAGAACGATGGGGTGGGGTCTCACCAAAGTACTATCCCTTATGTATGTTTCATGCAAATTCCATACCTCATCATTACCTAGCGCAATATTTCTCTCGTGATTGCTAGGAATATTCTGGTCACCCTTTCCCTTACTAATATTGTATTCTTTTGTCGAGGGAAGGGTGGGCCAACCTTGAAATAAGCATGAATCTACTGATTTGTAATCACTATGTCCGTGAAAGGGGGTTTGCTCATTTTTCTAAAAATGACCAGTTTGTAATAGCATGGAAGTTTCTTCAGACAATAGTTGGTCATCTAGGATTTGTTTTTTCAAAGAAGGGATTTCCAACATTTCACAAATCCTTTTAACATTTTGTAGGATACATGCCATACTAGTGCTTAGGTTGGTTCTATTATTGTTAGGTTTTGGGAAATGTTGGGGTTGATTGCTAGTATACACTTGAGGCTCTTCAAGTTTTACCCTTGAGTTCTCATTTGTTTGGCCAAAGTATTCAATCCTAGGCTTCCTCATGTCTTGTTTTTCTTGGGTTTGACTTGGTTTGAAAAAGGTGAATATGGAATCTACAAAATTAGGTTTCTCATGAGTAGCCTTTGGGTGAATATGGAATCTACAAAATAGGAGTCCTTGCATGACCAGGGTTTAGGATCATTTTCTTGTCTTGCAACATTTTGTAGGTCCAAAGTGTTCAGACAAATTTGTTCTCTTGGAGCATGAGATTCTATTGTTTGAGGAGGTCTCATAGAATTTGGATTTTGGATTTGTGATTGTGACCTTTCTAGCGGAGTGAATCTTTCAAAGATACTTACATCCTCGGAGGGTTCATGTTGTTTTGAAAAATTTAAGGCATCTTTCATGTTTGAGAAACTTGTGCTCCATTTCCTATGGTAAGTATTGTTTTCTACCTCTAGAATCTTTGGGAGGTCATGCTCTAGTCCTCCCATGCTTTCCTTATTTATCTCCTGGATGTCATCATTGTTCAAAAAATTGACCTGATAGATGGCACCACCAAACTTAAGATTCTCTTCAATCTGGAAGGAAGCATCTTGAGGTTCTTCTAGGGTTGTAGGTAATCGATCCTTGAGGGTAAATCACAAATTTACTTCAAAGGAGTTAAGGTAATGTTGGAGAACAACACTCTTTGGGAGAAAATCAAGTTGAAGTTTGGTAATGAGAATATTGAACCTATCAATCAATTCCCTAACGTCTTCATCTATTTGTTTGCAAACTTCGAGGAATTGAGAGTAAAAGGAGGTTATACTTTATTTTTTACACCACCTATCCTTGAAAACTCGTTCAAGATCTTCATGGGTTTTTATGCTTCCATTCGGGAGACCATTAATCCAGCCTTTGGCACTCCTGGTGAGTGAGCTTGCAAAGATCCTCATAAAGACATCAGGGTGTTCCTATTCGGATTGGTGAAATTCAAATGCTTCACAAAACTTGGTCTAATGTGAGTTACCATAGGATCCCCCTTCTCTCGAAAACATAGGTATCCAGGAGTCAACTTTCTTGGGTAGATCATGTAATCCCCCTTGGGTGTTAGCCAAGTCCAAAGGGCCAAAGATTTCTTTGTGAGACCATTTAGCAGGACTTACAATCATAACAATATTCGCAGGGGTAATAGGGATTGCAATAGTAGAAGGGAGTGTGTACTGACACCCACTACGGGTTTCCATTTGTGGAGTCGCCAGATAATTATCTTGAAATTATCAAAGAAATAAGGGAATCACCCTTAGTGGAGTCATCGGGTAAGTTTGTAAGAAATATTATTTGGATAAAGGCTCACCGAAAAAGTGTCGTTTGAGAAAGATTGACTCGGTGTTCCCCGGCAGCGGCGCCAAAATGTTATCGCACAATTTGTACTTTGATAGAAGAAAAGGTTAAAGGAGAGCAAATTGGCGTAACGGGATACTATCCTATCATTGTCACCTTAATATGATGTCTCTTTCTATTTAGGGTGGTAGGCCCGGGGGAGACATCCCCGGTGACCTCGGGTTTTCAGAAGGAAAAGGGAAGGTAGCTAGGTAAAGGTCCCTTCTCACAAATCACCACTGATCAAAAATTCTGGTTTAAATAACCAATGAAGAGATAATATACTAGAAGTGTACCTGCTTGGAACAAAGCAACAGGAAAACTATATATTTGCAAGAGCACTTGCTAGTTAGCACTTCATAAAACCATTGACTTTCTTAAATAAAGAAATTTGTTGAATATGATGAAGTAAACAGAAATCTTATAACAACAATGTTTATAGAGCAATACTTCACATAGAATGTCTTGAAAATAGCTTCAAAATGACTAAAAACCATTAACCATTGAAGTCATAACATTATCATTTGACAGAAGCACATAAGACAAAGTATAATTCAGCCTTTACAATTGCTTTATGAGCTTTTAATGTTGCATTCAATAGTTGTAACTTACTTTAGTAACAAAAGCAAGTAGGTTAGTAGATCAAACTATTCTAGGGTTAGAAAGTGTTAGTGGGTTGTTCAAAGAATAGGTTTTGAAGGTTGTGTTGATCAATTACTCAATGGAGGACTTAGACTAGTGCTTTCTTAGAGAAAATGGAGTCAATAAAGTGGCAGCAAATGTTGAAGAAAAAGGATGATAATAGGAGAGCCAAAGATGAGAGGGGTTGATGAATGAAGTGTTGGTAATCCAAGGCTTCAACCACCAAACCCTAGGGTAAAATGACTACGAAGGTGTAGGTAACCCTAGGCATCAGTAGATTTTCCTCCCCTCTTTAACTCAAAGATGAAGCAAGTGATGCCTAAGATGAAGCAACAAGTGCTAGGGTGTTGCAATGGCAAGGCCCTTAGCAATGGCTTCAGGAAAAATGGCTCTGTGGCACAATCTAGTAGGTGAATAGTTATTGAGACAAGGACAATAACATGTGCTTAATACCCTAGGGTTTTAATCTAGCAATTAATATTAGAAAAATGCAAAGTAAATATACTATAACCATTCAAAAGAAATAATAATTGCATAATTTTACTTACAGTCACCAAGAATAATCTAGCATATCACCTAGTTGAAGACTTTCCACCAAGAAAATGCCCCAAAACACCAAGATTAGCCTTCCTTCAACAAGTGTGCACTAAATTTCAGTCATAAAACCCTAAGTAGGGTGCAAATTTCATACATCACAAGTGTGAGTGAAAGATGATGAGAAATAAGAGGTAATTTCCTCTTATTTATACAATACAAATGACCAGAATTAGGTCAAAAAAGGCTGACATGGCCAGTCACAAATAATATCTAGTTTTTGACATTAAATGTCATAATAAAACCCTAAAACAAGCTTCTAGAGTGACATCATGCCATTTTAGGGTGACATTAGGCCCCTTTTGGGCAATGTTGGCCTCCTGGAGAAAAACGTTAGGCCTTCCTGGGCCTCAGGAACCTGCCACATGTGCCACTTGGCACACAACCACCTCCAAAACATACCAAAATGTTGGATGACATCATGGGTGACCTGGGTGATGTCATGGTCCTTCCAAGGCCTACATCATGGTGGAAAAGACACAACCCCCCTGGGTCCAGGCCTGTCAGGCTTCCCCTAGTGAAATGTCCTCCTCTCTCTCTGGTGCAATCCTCTGATCTGTCTCTGCCCCCCTGATGGGGTCTCAGCATCCATCTGGTGGTATTTTAGCCCCATGGAGGTCTGAACTAATCATCTCCCCATGTGTACCTATCCATCAGGGTACATGTCCATTGGGTGTGGCCCTACAACATCAACAGATACACCCTCCATGTGCTCACAAGGCATAGGGATCATAGCAATGTCAATCACATCTAATCATCAAGTTATTAAACAAGTGCATAAAACCCCCTTTACCTAGACAAGTGCTCAAAGATATTATGCTAATATGTAAGACAATTTTGGAGGGAATGCTAGGACATCCTATTGGGCTAATGCTTATTGGATGTGGGATGTTTATGGGAGAAGTCAAACCTAGGCCATGTGAGTGGATGACATGGTAAGGGATGTCTGGACAAGGGGTGGAGTGATAGCAGGGAAATGCACGGTTTACTTGTGGGTGCCTATGAAGAGGGTGAGTTGCACCTGTCATGGATGAAAATGTTTCCAAGCCCATTCATGCCTTTTATCTTTTGTTCTTATTGATTTTTCTTTCAAGAGGCTAGTTAGGGGACACTTCTCTGGCATGGTGACCAGTGGTGGAAATGTTACCCACAAGCATTTCATAGAAATGAGAAGGATGGCTCGTGATGAGACCCCCTTTCTCTTGGCTATGCCACCAAGAGCCACCACCATGGCGTGGTGACCAGTTGTTGGTAGTGTCATACCGCTACATGCACATGGACCTAATAGGTTGGCTCGTGATGAGACCCCCTATCCTCTAACTAGGTCTTCTTTTATTATTTTTTATGGGTACCTCTGTTTCTTGTTGAGAATCTTTTTATTGCATCTCAAGGTTTCATTCTTTTGGCTTCTACCTTTTTCCAGCTACTTTTACCCTCTGGGCCTTTATCCCCTTCTTCCCACAAGGTAAGGTACAACCCTTAGATATTTTTCCAACCCAATTCCTGGACTAGTGTAATGGAATGGATGAGTGGGAAAAAGATGAAAAGTAGTAAGTATGGTGGGAGAAAACGATGACCTTTCATGAATCCCCTCAGTGGCAACTCAAACTCTATGGGTACTAGCTTACTAGGGCATCCTATCATTCCCCCTAGGTATGGTCAAGTGGAAAATCATAAGGTCCAAGCACACTTTAGAAGAAAAAATAATTAAATGCACATATTCAAAGGTTTTGAGGATCAGAGTGGCGCATGGCATGATACTCGGACTCATTACCTCATGGAGAAAGACCCATCTCTACTGCAAGACCGGGCCGATGTGATGTATGTTGTTGTTGCTGACAAAGTGGAGGCACTAAAGAATGAAAGGATGAGCCCTCCAGGGCCATGCTCAAGTCGATTTGGCTCTTCATACTCCATGTCTAGGACCTGTGGGCCTTGAGACATAATCTCCTTAGTTATCCCTAGGTTAGGGGATAACGCACAATAATGCATTTAGTTTAAAGAATGCACACGTGGTATTTCCAGGATTGTGTTTTCATCTTTTAAGGATTTTATCCATAAGTTTATGGATATGTACTTAGATGATTGGATGATGTTCAGCCTATTAAAGGAGCATATGCAATCCCTAAGGTTGATGCTAGATAGGTGTTGCTAGCTGCAGATTTCCTTGAATGTGAAGAAATGTATATTTTGTACACCCTTTGGGATGTTTCCTGGACATGTTGCATGCAACGAGGGGTCATTGGTCAATCAAGAAAAATTTTCCATGATACTAGACATGATAGATCCCACATCAGTCAAAGAACTGTGCGTCGTGTTGGGATACACAAGGTATTATAGATGATTCATTCAAAGTTACACAAAGGTCGCTACACTATTAGAGAATATAGTGCGCAAATATATGAAGTATCTATGGACACAAGAATGCCAGGAGGCATTGGATACATTAAAGGAAAAGTTTTTAACTGCACCAATCCTAGTATTTCCAGTTTGGACAAAGATATTCCATGTCCATGTAGATGTGTCATCCATTGCACTGAGCTTCATACTCACGCAACTCAGTGAGGGGAACATTCATCATCTAGTTGAATTTTCCAACTGCAAGTTGTCCGAATATGAAAATAATTATACCAAGACAAAGAGTGAGGGCTTGGCTATGGTATATTCCCTATATAAATTTTGAAATACTCACTAGGCACCCCATTCAAAATTTTTACTGACCATTCAGGGCTCAAATATTTGGTCAATGAGACAATGTTGGGGGGGAGAATATGTCAATGGATTATGCTCTTTCATGAGTTTGAGTTTGAAGTGGTCATTAAACCAGGAAAACACAATGTAGGACTAGATCGTATTTCAAGAATCAAGTTTGGGGAAGTAGGCCGCAACTTAGACAAGGCATTTCTCAATTCACAACTCTTCATAGTAGAGGTAGTGTCGGATCAACTTGTTGATATTGCAGCATACCTCACAATAGTTCAAGCACCAGATGATTATACCCAGACACAATGTCAACAACTAGTGACCCATAGTGTAGATTATCAGTTGGTCGTCGAGCACCTATACAAGCTTGGCACCAACAAAATCCTACGTGGGTGCATCTTAGACCATGAATGGGACATGATCTTGTACACGGCTCATGAAGGAATTGCAAGGGGATACAACACCAATAAAGAAATGGTGCACAAGGGTATAATATTATGGTGATCGTCAGTATTCGTAGATGTTAAGGAATACTACAAATAGTGCGACACTTGCCACCGTATCGAGAAACCTTGTTGACAAGATGAACTATCATTATATCCGATCATAGCGTTAGAACCGTTTGACAAGTGGCCTATTGAATTTGTGGGACCAATCAGCCCCCTAGCACGTTAGACAAGTGTGCACTACATTATTACCACCACAGAGTATTTGATACGTTGGTCATAATTCACGCATGTAAAAGACTGTATTGCAGAAATGACCATGCTCTTCATATTTGAGAACATGATCACAAGGTTTGGTTGCCCAAAGGTTTTAATGAGCACTCAAGGTGTGCACTTCTTGAATGAATCTATCCATGTGTTCACTCAAGAATTCTTGAGCCATCATCAAAAGAGTACCCTATATCACCCAAAAGCTATGTAACATCCCCAGCCACCCCGGTCGAGCTATGCCACACACTTATCCCAAAATATGCTCTGACATAGCACTAATACCACAATGTAACATCCCTAGCCACCTTGGGGTGGGCCACATCACACAACCTCAACTTATGTATCTCTAGCCAAACATAATGCAACATCACTCAGCATACTACTAAACAATACTACTCCAAAAATAAATTGCATAGATTCCATTCTAATCACAAGTCTGTGCAATTTTACTTGAAGTAACGCACTCAACCTCAAGTTGAGTTGCACCACACTAAATTTATCCTTTTAACACAACTTTAAGTAGTGGAAGTAACTAATAGAAATTATGTGCACCAACATATTGATCACACAACACTAATGTGAGCACAATCATCTTGGCGTCACACGCCAATTCTAATTTCCATGTGTGTGGGGTCTATCTCCCTGGACGCACATATGAGTTCCAGCCTCATGTGCACACATGCTACTTTCGGGTGCACCCAACCATTCAATCCTTTCCTCGGAGACTCGTGACCAATATCAAAGATAACTTATTAGAAAAAACTATCAACATCTGTCATACTCATGCACAACTACAAATACAGACCATAAGCACCCTACCTACATGTGCAAGCAGCATTAGACAGAATAAAAACAATTACTTATATGCGACAACATACAAGAATTAACCTATGTCAAACATAGATAAATAAGAACATAGTAAACAAGACAAGCACATAAAGAACAGTTATCTTTTATGAAGGTCACCAACTGGGTGTAGAACTCGGACATTCCTCCCATCCATAGACTTTGTTGCTCATGACATTTTAGCAATAGGTCACCATCGAGCTAGAGCTTAACTCCACTAGGGAAAAAGGGTTCCTAGTGACAGGTTAAGGTCTGATCCTCAATAGAATTTCTCATTCCAAGGTGCACGTTGTTGCAACTAGCCTACAGTCCCCCATTCACCACACACCTATCACGCCCAAGGAAGTGTTCCCCTTCTTTTCTTGACAGTACCTTGGATGCCCCACTTCCCTTCTAGCATTACCAACAATAGGATATACAGGAAGTCTCTGAGCCCTACGACTAATGCCCAGTGCACCAGGGAACAATTATCAACAAAAATCTCACCCGGAGAGTATGCTCATGGGCTTGACAACTCGCTTCATCAACAACAAATATCTCACCTAGAGAAACTTCTCACGGGCCTGAAAACCTACCTATTCCATACTAAAACTCTAATACATTATAGAAAACCCCTTACAAGATTCTCTATGCAGATAAGGTAATAGTCTTCCTCTCTAAATCGACCCCCTTCTACACACGAGAGAGTGAATAATGAATAATGCCCATTCCCTTATCCTTTGAGTTTGTCTACACATAATGATGCAATATTATATTGATAATGGTGACTACACTTTATATGGATAGGCACACTAGCCTATCTGCGTCCAAGCTCACCAGCCTCATAATCACATNATATATATATATATATATATATATATATATATGTATATATATATAATATATATATGACTCAGCTCTGCGCGCACTCCTAAGTCATTCTCGTGCACTTACCCAAGTGAGCACAACACTGTGAAATGTGTGCATGCAACACTATGAAGTGTGCACACCCTGTCTTTGATAACAATTATCTATGCACTACATAGGTGCGTGCAACACCAAAACTTAGTGCCAACAACTCACAAACCTATATATATACACTACACTTCCAATTGGTAACAACGTCTCACCAGCCTATATGTACAATTACAAAGGGTATGGATCAAGGACAGTACATTCCCCTCTGCCTTATTTATGCATTGTCCTCAGTGCATCATATACACATGTACATACAAAATTTCAAAAAATTTCAAAAAGATGAGGATACTCTACCTGCATAGCATCCTCATGCTCCCAAGTTGCATCCTCAAGACCATAAAAGTTCCATTGGACCTTTACAATCTCCATATCTCGATTCCATAGTTGTTTGATTTTTTGATCCAATATGCAAACCAGTCGCACTCGAAAATCGCCTTCTAGCTCCACCTGAATCACATTCCAATCAATAATATGATTAGCATCAGGTATGTAGTTTTTAAGCAATGACACATTGAAAACATTATGAATACACAAGGATGCTAAAAATGCAATCATATATGTGACAGGAACAATCCTCTCTAGGATTTCAAATGGCCCACAATAGTGCACTGCCAACTTAGAACAATTCCCCAACATCAGGGAACTGCACTTGGATTTTACTTTCAAAAACACATGGTCGCCCACTTTAAACTCTTTGTGGGTTCTGCCTTTATCTTTGCAGCTTTTCTTCCTATATTGGGAAGCCTTTAGATTATGCCTAATCTTTACCATATTCTCTTCCATTTCTCGAAGCAGATCTGGCCCAACTACTACGCAGTCTACTGGGTTGTCCCAACTCACTAGCATGTTGCACTTTCTACCATAAAGTGCTTCAAATGGGCTCATCTTTAAAGATGCTTGATACCCATTGTTTTAATAAAAATCTACCAAATGAAGGTAGTATTCCCATTTGGATGGCTTATCCATCACATACATCCTAAGCATATATTCAATCACCCAATTTATTCTTTTTGTTTGACCATTTGTCTCAGGGTGATAGGTTTTGCTAAAGTTCAGATTTGTCCCAAATCCTTTGAATATCCCTTTCCAAAAGTTTGAGGTGAACTTGGAATCTATGCCAGACACAATTTTCTTAGGTACACCATGCATCTTGGCAATTTCTTGCATGTATATATCAGCAATGTCGGTTCCTCGTGCGCTGACTTCACTAGAACAAAATGGGCAGCTTTAGTAAGCTTGTCCACCACCACCATAATATAATCATGTTCCTTAGCATTCCTAGGAAACTTAGTTATGAAGTCCATGGTCACAACTTCCCACTTCCACTCAGGCATTGGAAAAGGTTGTAGCAAACCAGTTGGATGTTTGTGCTTAGCCTTGACCTTCTGAAATTCGAGACATCTAGCAATAAAATAAGAAACTTCCTTTTTCATACCAAGCCAATAGTATTTTTTTTTTACTGGGACAATTGTCTTCTAATAACCGGGATGTCCCGCATAAGGAACCTTATGCATCTCTGACAATATAAATATTTTTAATGCATGATCATTTGGAACAAAGACTCTGCACCTATACATGAGGATCCCATCCTCTATCAGCTCATAACCTTCCAAAAAAAATTATGCAATACCTTGTTGTAAGGTCGCATTTATGTCCACATAGAGCATATATTATTTGGCATCTTCTAAAATCGTGTCGCTCAAATTGAATTTGTACATGCTAATGGTTGTAGCATGCATCTCATGCACCCTCTTGATGAGTGCGTGAGCCACATTGTTCTCCTTTCCTCTTATACGATTTATGTCAAATTCATACTCACTGAGGAATTATAACCACCTGCTTTGTTTGGAATTTAAACTTGGTTTTCCAAGCAAATATGTAACACCCTGTTTCCCCCAACTTGTAAATATAATCGGAGAATCACGAGTTTTGGGGACGTTCGCACGTCGACATTGAAAACGTCGAAATCCCGATAGGAGCCTAGGACTGTGGCCATATGAAGGCAGGTCACGTAGACCAGCAGCATAGCCGGTAGGACTAAGGTGAAAAGGAGCTCATCGGTAATCGGGGATTCTGTCCCTTGAGATAGAATGAAAATTTTTACTACGTTATAGTGGGTATGTGACAAATTGGTATCAGAGCATGGTTACAACACTCAGCCTGATTGGGCTCATGCATGAGTCGCACATAAACCACGTTTAAAGCACTTCTATGAGGAGTAACTCCCTGACTTAACTCCCCTGTCCAGGATTAAAAACTTAGAAAATGAGAACCCGACTGTGTATGCAAGTAAAAGAAGTTATGAATTTATGCGCAATTTATAAAAATGAATTTAACTCTTGACTAACAACCAGCGTTTGTCTTTTCACTCAAGCAGACGATCAACCGTGGGAATCTACAAACATAGAGAATGGTGACTCACCAAGAGGTGGGAGAAGGCTCCCACAAGCTCAATGCTAGACAAGCTAGATGGATGGCCCTCCTTAGCGAATTTGACTTTGAAATCAAACACATTAAAGGGAAGGAGAATAGGGTGGTCGATGCCCTTAGCAGAAGCATGAGAACAATTCACCTGGTAGCAGTGAGTACCTGCAAGACAGATGTCAAGAACAGAGTCAAGGAGGCACAAGAAATAGATCCCTTCGCCCGAAATGTGACCCTGTACCTACAACAAGAACCCACTGAAGAAAAGTACGAAGGCTATCAGATGACCAAAGGAGGTATGCTCACCTACATAGATAGACTGTACATTCCCAATTGTGATGACTTGAAGAGGTTCATCATGGATGAACTACATAAAAGGCCCTACATTGGTCACCCAGGATACCATAAAATGATTACTGCCACCCGAAAACAATTTTATTGTCTGAGATTGAAGAAGGACGTAGCCAAATATTTGGCCCAATGCATTGAATGCCAACAGGTTAAAAAAAAACATCGACACCCAGCAGGACTATTACACCCTTTACCCATCCCAGAATGGAAATGGGAAACCATCTCCATGGATTTTATCACTGGATTACCAACTTCAACCAAACAGAATGACGCCATTATGGTAGTGGTGGATAAACTGAGCAAGTCTGCTCATTTCATCCTCATCAAATCGACCTGCAAGGTAATAGATATCGCACAGGTATTCACGAAAGAGGTGTTCCGACTACATGGCATACCAAGAGAGATAATATTTGACAGAGACAAAAAATTCACTTCCAAATTCTGGAAATCACTGATGGCGGGTTTAGAGACCAAATTGTTGTTTAGTACCGCCTATCACCCTCAAACCGATGGACAGACAGAAAGAGTAAATCAGATATTAGAATATATGTTAAGGATGCATGTGATGCATCAACCTAGGAAATTTGAAGACTACCTGCCATTGGTAGAATTTGCCTACAACAACGGCTACCAAGCATCCTTAAAGATGAGTCCCTTCGAGGTCCTCTATGGTAGACAGTGTAATACTCCAGTCAGCTGGAGTAATCCTGTAAATAGGATTTCTATTGGACCCGATATGTTGAAAGAAATGGAACAGCAATTGACTCAAATAAAACAAAATATGAAGGGCGCTCAGAGCCGACAGAAAAGCTATGCTGATCAAAAGAGAACTCCAAGAGAGTTCAAAATGGGAGACCATGTATATCTCAGAATTAAGCCCAAAAGGAGCTCCCTGAAAATGGGAGCTTGTGCCAAATTGGCACCCCGGTATTGTGGACCCTTTGAGGTTCTAGACAGAGTGGGACCTGTAGCCTATCGGATAGCACTTCCTCCCACAGTAAAAGCACATAATGTTTTCCATGTTTCATTATTGAAGAAATATGTACATGATGCTAATCATATAATTGACTGGTCTGTGATCCAAGTGGAACCGAAGGGAGAATTTCTACCAGAACCCCAATGCATATGAGGCTACATGGGAGATGGAAGATGCCATGAAACTGGCATATCTGATTTTGTTTACTTTTGTACATGCAATTCATGTTAGTAGATAAGAACATCGTGGACGATGTTCCTTTTAAGGGGGAGGGAATTGTAACACCCTGTTTCCCCCAACTTGTAAATATAACTGGACTGGCCAAGAACTATGGCAAAACTCATAAATGTGAATATGTGATGTAAATGGACCTTGAGGAAGAGGTCAATGAATGTGAATAGCATTCTGAATTTATTTCAAGACTGTTGATGAGGGGAGGTGTAGAAAAAGAGACCACGATGGCGGTGGAGGACACCTGAAAAGGTGGCATTAACTTCCACCGAGAATTTAATACCGTATTTGGACTCCACTGGCCCGGAGAACCAAAAGCGGCTCGCTGGCCCTAAAATTCAATGCCTCGCAGGCTAGTAGGTGGATGGCTTGATGAGGGATGGGAGGGTGAACCGCCCATATGTAGAGCCGTCAGGCCTGATCAGCGCGAGGGTAATCGCACCACACGCAACCTCGCAAGAGGATAAGTCGTATGGCAGAGACGATTGAAAGGGTAGACGCGAGGGGAACTCTGGTAGTTTTTTTACGCAGAGTGAGTGATAGCAGAGAGGAAGGATTGCAACCTTCGCTCCTGGTCACTGGCAGACGGAGAGATGCAGTCTCGACAGCATCTTGGTCTCAACTCAGGGGTGGCTAGTGGTAAATCCGTTGGGAGTCACTACGCCTACGGTTGGGTGGAAACAAGCACCCCTCTCAGCAGTAGCATAAAACTTGGTGTTATTTCTGATAAGTGTTTTGCCTCTGGCATCTGGAAATATATGTATTATGATAATTATGCTCATAATATGTGAAACTATGAATGTTTTTCATTATAAGAAGGTCTGTATGGTATTTTGATCAGTATTACTAGTTGTATATGTTTATAACAGGAAAACCATGCATGGCTTATGTTGATAAATGAATCTAATTATGCATAAGTTGAACCAAGTCTGACTTCCAGTTCGCTCTTGAGAATTTGTTTCCCCTGATCTGTCTCCAAGAATGCCCCGGGATAGACCTCTTCACAGAGATCTCCTTACTTGGAAAGGTTTACCAAGAACCTGGAAAAAGGACTTGAAGGTGCAAGTCTTAACAACCCTGTATAAAGAGGATTGACCCTCTTAAAATCCCGAAGTAGCAGCGTAGGGATAAGTATTGATCAACGGATGAGATCCTGTCGAGGAATCTGTGGTCATTCACGATCGTTAAATCGAAGGAATAAACGAGGGCGTTAATTTCCATTAGCCCTTTTTTTCTCTATCTTCGTGAATAGCGAGGAAATATGAATCGTAGACCCCCAGGCTCCATGAGAACCTCTGGACCGTTGGTTTTTCCACGTCCAAAGAGCAGTAGGAAAGGGCGCGGCATCGGGACCGATCTGAGCCGTCAGATCTTAGCTAGGAAACCCAACAGTCGTTAGATCCATAGGAAGATAGATGAGGTTTAAGCCTCGTGAATAGGGGCAAAAGGATCCGAGCCATCCATCCGAGGAGGACAGGTGGAAAATATCCATGGAACTCGTGACCTCGGAGGTTTGCGAGGTAGGAGTCCAAAAGTTGGATGCTCCAAGTCGCGAATGGCAAAGCCAAGAGAGGATTAGAGCCGTCCATCCGAGGAGGACAGGTGGCAGAGATCCAGGGAACTCGTGAACTCGGAGGTTCACGAGGTAGGAGTCCAAAAGTTGGATGCTCTAAGTTGCGAATGGTGAAGCCACGAGAGGATTAGAGCCATCCATCCGAGAAGGACAAGTGGCAGAGATCCAAGGAACTCGTGAACTTAGAGGTTCGCGAGGTAGGAGTCCAAAAGTTGGATGCTCCAAGTCGCGAATGGCGAAGCCACGAGAGGATCAGAGCCATCCATTCGAGGAGGACAGGTGGCAGAGATCTAGAGATCTTGTGAACTCGGAGGTTCGCAGGGTAAGGGTCCAAGCATTTGGTACTCCAAGTCACGAGACGTGAGGAGCGAGGAAGAAGGTATTCGTTGGATCTGGGTCGCAGGAGAACCGTCGGATCTATACGTAGGATCGTGTATCAGGGTTTCGTAGGTTGAAGCCCGTGATCTTAGCAACAGAAGCTGCGAAGTCACGAAGCGCGATATTCTGACGAGATCAGAACCGCCCATTATTTGGGACGTGTGTCAGGAGATCCCGAGGAGTCGGGGATCGGAGAATCGGATTTTTCGAAGGTGTGAAACTCTTACTTGTTGGAATCGCGAAACGTGATACTCTGACAGGCAGGAATATAGTGTGGGCCACATAGGAGTCGGTGGAGGACAGGTGGAAGGTTAAATACCGGGAGCCATCGGAGAATCGGGATTCGAGGAGTCAGGAATTCCGCAGGCGCATGCATTTTGGCATCGCAAACCCTGAAACCCCGACGAGGGGTAAGGTTGTGGTCATGGGGTGATGGTCACGTGGACTAGGGGCTGAACTAGGAGGGCTAGCGTGAAAAAGGTGCGTCGGGAATCGGAGAATCGCGATTTTTGGGGACGTTTGCACGTCGACATTGAAAACGCCGAAATCCCGATAGGAGCCTAGGACTGTGGCCATATGAAGGCAGGTCACGTAGACCAGCAGCATAGCCGATAGGACTAAGGTGAAAAGGAGCTCATCGATAATCGGGGATTCTGTCCCTTGAGGTAGAACGAAAATTTTTACTACATTATAGTGAGTATGTGACAAAATACTTCATACCACTATGGTCTATTCGCATCTCAAATATTTTACCCATGATATAGTGTCACCACATCTTTGAGACATGCACTATAGTTGCCAATTCCAAGTCATGAGTAACATAGATCCTTTGATGCTCTTTCAACTTTCTTTATTTGCAGCATACAACATGTCCATTATGACTCAGGACTTTACAAAGCCTTTCCTTGCATGCATTCGTGCACACAATAAAGTTTGCATCGAGATCAATAATTCTCAAAAGTGGTGCACTTGTCAACACACTCTTCAAGTGTTGAAAACTCCTTGCACAATCCGGATTCCATTCAAATCACACAAATTTCTTTTGCAAGGATGTGATTGGATGTGAAATCTTTGAGAAGTCTTCAATAAACCTTTTGTAATACCTTTCCAGTCCCATGAAGGACCTTACCGTTGTGACATTTCTTGGTGTTGACCATTCCTCAATGGATTTTTTCTTTTATGGATCCACATATATTCCTTCCTTGGAAATAATATGACCCAAATAATGAATCTACCTCTGATAAAATGAGCACTTGTTCAACTTTGCATAAAGTTGGTGCTCCCTCAAAACTTGCAGTACCATCCTCAAGTGTTGTTCATGCTCCTCTTTAGACCTTGAGTAAATAAGTATGTCATCTAGAAATACAATGGAAAACTTATCTAAATAACTTCTGAAAACTCCATTCATCAAACACATGAAGATGGTTGGTGCATTTGACAACCCAAATGGAACCAGTTTAAACTCATAATGGCCATACCTTGTTCTGAAGGAAGTCTTGTTGATTTCTTCCTCTTTTATTCTCACTTGGTGATATCCAAATCTAATATCAATCTTTGAAAATATGTGTGTGCCCCGCAGTTGATCAAAGAGGTCATCTATCCTTGGCAAAGGATACTTGTTCTTTATTGCTACCTTATTCAACTGCCTGAAGTCGATACAAATTCTCATCGTACCATCCTTATTCTTCACGAACAATACTAGTGAACCCCAAGGCGACACACTTGGGTGTATATACCCCTTCTTCAGAAGCTCTTCAAGTTTCATCTGCAAATCCTTCAATTCTGGTGTTTCATCCTATAAGGATTCTTGGATACAACTGCTACTCCTGGCATCATATTTATAGAGAAAACGATATCTATTTTCAGAGGTGATCGCAGTATCTCTTTAAAGACATCCTCAAACTCTTCCAGTATTGCGCATTCTTCAACACTCGACACTTTATACTTAGGTGCCTCTTCCATGTGTGCTACAAATACTTGACATCCTTTCCTGTAGCTTTTTTTCAATTGCAAGGTTGTAAATTCTTCGATAGTTAGAGCCCTTGGAATTCCTTGAATTGTTCTCAAATTTCCTTACTCATCCAAGAAAGAAAATTCCTTATTATTACAGTCCAAGACAACATGGTGTAGCTAACTTCACCAACCAAGGTTTTCCAAGCTTGTTCCTCAACAAAAGGAATATTTCCACCATCCTAGGATCTAGATAACTATGACTAGCTTCTGAGTCAATTAAAATAGAAATGGGTTGATCATTAATCTTACCTTCCACCTCAATCATGTGCGACTGAAACTCAGCTTGCTTGTTATCCAAGGAAGTGTAAATCCTAGGCACATTTCTACCCATGTCATCAACTGTCACAGCTTGTTTAACATTGTGTACAATCCTCACTTTATCGCCTCTTTGAGGACAATCTTTGTGCATATGATATCCACCACAATTCCAACATTGAATAGATGGTTGCCATGGCTTTTTCCCCACTGTCTCTGTCATTCTAGACTCCTTGAGAGTTGTATGTCCTTTCTTTTCATCTTGTCTTCCCAATCCTTTTGGGAAGCTAGTCTTCCCCTTTGTTTCTCATAAAGACATTTAGTGCACCTTATGGTTTCTTCCAATGTCTTAGGATCATCACACTGTATTTTTTCATTGATAAACGATGGAAGCCCACTCAAGTACCTTTGAATTTTAACTTTCTCATCCTTGATGAATACGACATACTTCAGTATCTCTAAGAATCTTCTTTCATACTCATTTATTGTCATATTCCCAAGCTTGATTTCGAAGAACTCTTTCATTTCCTTGTCATAATACCACTTGGTTAAGTATTTCTTTTGGAAATACCTCTTGAACTCCCTCCAAATAACCTTTTTTTCATCAATGTGTTTCACTTGCACAAACTGATCCCACCACATTGATGATTTTCCTTTTAGTTGATAGATAGAAATTCTCCCTTCTCCCTATGCAGAATAATTATGCAGTGGGAATTACCTCCTCATAACTAGTAACTAGGTCTTTGCATCTTCACCCTTCTTTTTCTCCTCGTCAAAGGTAGGAGGCTTGATCTTATTCATTTCTCCCTGTAGCTCATACATCCCAATCTTTCTCTTGTGCTTCCCGAAAGGAGATGGACTTGAGTTATTGTGTGCTTTCCTAAAAGAATGTTTTAGCGAGTGGTGGTGATGTCTATCATCACTTGTTGATTCTCTTCTTTTCTCATCATGATACCTACGACTTCTTGACCTACTTGACTATGTCTCCTTATACATTTTCTTTTCTATTATGTCCAAGATTTGCATCAGCATGACATTGAAGTCATCTTGCTTCTCCTTGGCTCTCCTAAGCCTTTCATTATCAGCTTTATAACTTTGGACATATTTTTGTAGTCCTTTTATGGTTTCTACCAAATTCATGTGCTCTTCCTTGGATTTTGTACCATCAGCACCCAAACTGACATACAAATCCCCAAATTCATCATCAGGACTATAATGCCTATGTGCATCTTCCATGATTTTTACCTTTTGCACTGATTTTTTCCTTCTCTAATCGTTGATAATTTTGCAAAATGTGTAGACAATAAGATTTGTGAGGCGAATTCATGAAACAACTTCATGAAAACTCTGCACCATCTTGTCAAAATCATTTCTTCTAAAGCTCGTGCACGTGTTGGTGTTCAACACACACCAATGCATGATGTCAATTTTTAACATGTATATTGTGTATCAGTAATGCACATGCACCAAAAATTTGTTTTGCGTAGTCCCAAACATGTAGTGCGCACACTCATGCACCATTTTTTACTGCGTAGTTCCAATGTCGCACTCTGCAATATCATAAATTTAGCACACACATATGTGCATTCTTATTTAATGTGCACCATGGCCATGCTGAAATTCCAATTTTGACCACTTTCCAGTCCAAATTTTTCCTTAAGTAGAACTCAACTTATCCAGGATCAGTGTTGAAACTAGAGCTCTACAACTTTTGTTGAAATCTGGCCCACACTAGTCCAGTGTTGAACCAATACCTCTAATACTAGAATTTAATGTCCCCAACCAACTTGGTTAGGCTACACCACACACTTCTCTTAAAATATGCTCTGACATAGCTCCGATACCACAATGTAACATCCCCAGCCACCCCAGGTTGGGCCACGTCACATAACCTCAACTTATGTAGCTTTGACCAAACATATTGCAACATCGCCCAACATACTACTAAACAATACTACTCCAAAAATCCACTGCCCACATTCTATTCTAATCACAACTTTGTGTAGTATTACTTGAAGTAAGGCGCTCAACCTCAAGTTGAGTTGTGCCACACTAAATTTCTCCTTTTAACACAACTTTAAGCAGTGGAAGTAACTAATAACAACTGGGCATATCAACATATTGATCACACAACACTATTGTGTGCACAACCATCTTGGCGTCACATGCCAATTTTGATTTCCTTGTGTGTGGAGTCTATCTCCCTAGACACACATATGAATTTCAATCTCTTGTGTACACAGGCTACTTTCTGGCACCCCTGACCATTCAGTCCTTTCCTCGGAGACTCATGATCAATATCAAAGATAAATTAACAAGTAAAACTATCAACATTTGTCATACTCATGCACAAGTACAAATACAGGCTATAAGCACCCTACCTACATGTGCAAGCAGCATTAGACAGAATAACAAAAATTACTTATATGTGACAACATACAAGAATTAACCCATGTCAAACATAGATAAATAGGCACACAGTAATCGATACAAGCACATAAAGAACACTTGTCTTTTGTGAAAGTCACCAACTGCGCGCAGAACTCAGATGTTCCTCCCAACCATAGACTCTATTTCTCATAAGCTTTCAACAACAAGTCACCTCCGAGTCAGGGCTCAACTCCACCAAGGCAAAAGGGTTCCTAGTGACATGATAAGGTTTGATTCTCAATAGAATTGTTCAATCTAAGGTGCCTGCTACTGCAACTAGACTAAATTCCCTCATTCCCCATGCACCTATCACACCTAAGGAAGTGTGCCCCTTTTTTTTTCAACAGTCCCTTGACTACCCCACTTCCCTTCCAAGTTTACCAGCAACAGGTTGGACAGGAAGTCTCTAAGCCCTGCGACTAATGCCCAATGCACCAGGGAAAAATTCTTAGTAGAACTCTCACCTGAAGAGTATGCTCACGGGCCTGACAACCCGCTTCATCAACAACAAATATCTAACCCGAAGATACTACTCATGGGCCTGACAAGCTCTTCCATAGTAAAACTCTGATTATAGTATAGAAAAACCCTTACAAGATTCTCTATGTAAATAAGGTAATAGTCGTCCTCTCTCTGGACTGACCCCCTTCTACACACGAAAGAGTGAATAATGAATACTTCCCTTTCTTTTCTAGTCTGAGTTTATCTACATGCAATGATGCAATATTATTTTAATAACTATGATTACACTTTACATGGATAGGTACATTGACATATCTGCATCCCATCTCACCGGCCTCATAATCACATAGGCTCTCTGGTCTCAATACATATGTATCCATATATATAACTTAGCTCTACGAGCACTCCCATGTCATTCCTACACACTTACCCAAGTGTGTGCAACACTGTGAAATGTGTGCACTTACCCAAGTGCATGCAACGCTATGAAATGTGCACACCATGTATTTGATAACAATTCTCCACATGCTACTCATGTGCGAGAAACACCAAAACTTAGTGCCAATGACTCACCAGCCTATATATACACATTACACTTCCAATTGGTACCAATGGCTCACCATCCTATATGTATAATTACAAAGGGTCTGGATCAAGGACATTACAAGCTAATGGTACAGTTGAAGCATTCAATAAGATACTAGAGCATGTCAAAACCGAGGTTTGTAATGTGCAGCGTGATAACTAGGATCAATGTATTCCAACAGTACTATGGACATATAGAATGGAATGTAAACATTTGACTGAGCATACACCCTTTAGGTTAGTCTATGGAAAATAAGCTACCATTCCCTTAAAGTTTGTTGTTCCAAGTTTGAGCATTTCTCCTCACCACATAGATGTCCAATGAGAAATCTTTTCAGAAGCGTTTGGATGAACTTATGGAACTTGAAGAGGACCGACTCATGGCGAGTCACAACAAATTGGTTGAAAAGCAGAGGCAGAAATCATGGCATGGCCACAAAATTCTACAACACGGTTCTTTGGTGTTATTATATGACAATAAATTTCTCAGACACCTCAGCAAGTTGTGCATGTGTTGGTTAGGTTGATTTGACCTAGTATACATCAGTGAAGTAGGAGCAGTGAACTTATCCACACTACAGGTTCAACCACTCAAAGAACTCATCAATGGGAGAAGACTGAAGGTGTATTATGGCCTGTAGGAGTCGAATGCACCCTGAATAATCAACACAGTGCAGAGTTAGAGTAGCATAGGAGTTAGGTAGGTAGGTACAAGGTAGGTATTATTACACATTTATTAGTAGGATAGGATAGGGTCAGATAACATGGGATGATAGGACAAGATGCCATGCCTACAAATTTCACAAATTCGATCTAGCAAGAGAAGTCATGAACATCGTACAAGGTATTGGATAGGACAGTAGGCTCACCTAGGCAAAGTAGACGATACATGGTGGTTAACAACAATGAAAGGTCAAGCAATCAGATTTAGCCAAATCACACAAGTACAGGGGACGCAGACAGTTATGATGACACATACCAAAAGGCACATTGGTAGTACAATGTGTTAATCCCTAATGTTGGTTGATTACCCCTTAATTGGGGCATATTATATTAGTAATGTTATTTTATTTNTAGTCTCCTATATATACCAAGGAGACATTTTCATTTTGAATCATCTTGTACTTGAACATTTAAGTGGGGTAAAAGGAGGTTGCCCCCTCGAAGAGGCTTATTATCTAAAATTATCTCTCTTTCAAGGCGTTGAGTACTATTTCTGAGGATTTTCTATGCTATATTGATATTTGGTTCTTAACATATGGTATCAAAGCTCAAGGTCTTGGGGTTTCGTTGCTACATCTTAGACACCTTGGCATTTTCGCTATAAATTTTTTTTCTACAATGTTTCAGAAGGAACGCCTCGGAGGATATTTAGTAGACAGATCAAGGTATGTTGGGTTCAAAATTCATCTACTAAGGCCTTATACTTCAGAGATACATCCTGTACAAGATAGGGTTCTGGAATCATCTGGAACTTATTCATTGCAGCATTTTCTCTATAAAAAAATTTCTGTAACATCTCAGACCCTAAAATCCAGAGGCTATTTACATAAATTAGTAAGGTATCTATGGTAAAAATTTCATCTTCTGGGTCATCTTAAATTTGTAGATACACCCTGTGTAAGATAGGATATCTGACTAGTCCTATTGACTAGTCTCAAGAAGGTGTTCCAGGTAAAACAATCATAACTTCTTCCTAGAGTATCCAAATTATGTGGGACTGGTTTCATTGGATTTTAGAGAGTCTATAGTATTTATGGTGCGAGTTTCATAATTTTATATCAATTATTTTGTCTGGGGCACACTATACAAGTGAGATCTCCTGGAAAGGCCAAAAATCGGCAAGTTGTGGGGAAGTTACCGTAAATTCCACTTGGCATATCCAATTTTGATTAGACCTGTGGCATTGCAGAGAAGAAATATCAGAGAACTACATAAAAGAAAGTTTCATACCCAGAAGGGCCGAAACTTGGGAGATACAACAGAAGAAATATTGTCTAGCAGAACCACCTCAAAATCAAGGTTCAAAAGTGATACTTGGCCAACATGCCAC
>ML801798.1:352353-372969 GCA_009831015.1 Picea engelmannii
CATGTGATTTAGATAACAAAGTAATACTAAACCATAAACAAAATGATATACAAAACTTGGGACAAAGTATCGATATATTGAAAAGCAAAAGCTATGACAACACATCAAATCTGCTCCAGTTTGAATCAGAATTACATATCCTTGTTCTTCCACAACTGAGGATTATCATTATTACAAAAATCATAAGTATTTATAAGACTCTTCACAAGGTAAAACTTCCTTGTGGATAATATCAAAATAAAATACATAATCTGGGAAAAATCCCCAAAATCTTCTAAACTAAGCAAATAAAATGCAAGTGAAATCCTTGAGATATCCTCTAACTGCTCAACCACTCAATTGCAAATTCGAATTTACCTGCAATAGAACACAAATATCAAATTAGAAAGATATTTGAGTGACAAAATACAAAAAAAATTGATCCTACAGACTTAGCTACAGAATCATCTGATTCTGTAGCTAGTCAAAATAGCATACAGAATCAAAATAAAAATTAAATGAAATCTTTTAAAAAAAAAACAATCCAATTTAATTCTCTTTTATTAAAATCGAATTACTAGTGGATCAAGCAAATTTATTATTTAAATCAAATCAAATCAAAAGGATGCAATCAAAACAGAACAAGAATGATCTGTTTTTGGATTACCATTAAATCGGGTCAAATAATAACCACATTGTTTCATATCCAAATGCAATCACAAGTAAATCACATCGTATCTAAAATTGATATAGTTATAATTGAAAATGATCACAATCAATTGGTTACGGCTGTGCATAAAATTCACATTGTTTTGATCAAATATCAAACTGTTATGATACAAACCCTGCCATAGTCTTTGGTCGCTGAGTATCATACGGTTAACCGATAGGATTCAATAGCAATCATAACTATCATTGACTCGTTATAGTCATAATAACAGATTGATATCATTCAGTTAAGTGCACGATAAGTAAATTGTTTCAATTGTAATCGGATGAAATCATACTCCATGAATATCGACCCAACGATTTTCATGTTTGATCACCACACAGTCAACAGACAGAGGCGTGATAAAATCAACAGAATCCATGAACTGGGAAATAATCAACACAAATCTTCATTGAGTTAATTATAGAAACAAATCATAACTCTAAGCAGAATCCAATTCAAACAATATATGAATCGAAATGGTCAAGCAATGTGAATCGAATAAGTTACAATTTGATTATGTATCAACAGAATAGTATCAGATCTGGTCGAAAGACATGGAAAATAGTTAACCCATTTATCAATCATATTCATATAGAACATAACCAATTCAAATCGTGCCATTGACTGTGTTCAAAAATCGGAATACCAGCAACAGCCTATGTTTAGAAAAATTTCAATTATCAACAGAGCATCCAATTGAAGCTAAATTTGAACAATCAAATCTATCCGACGATCCATCGAATCAAAGCCAAATCCACGCTGGAAACAGAAATATTCAAAACCGAATTCGAATTCATTATATAAAGCTCGATTATTTACAAAAAATGATTGATATCAAACATACCTGTGGAGCAACGAGATGGCTTGTTGGGTGAGAGGGAGTTCTGAAGAACAGATCTCAGGAAATGCATACAGACTCAGAACGCATGTTCCCGCCATTGAAAAATTGACCTGGAAAACGAGAGCTAGATCTCTGTAGCCACTCAATTTCTGAGGAAACCGTTTGTGATGAGGATAAAGGGCATAAAAACGGTTCTGGGTTTTCAACGGTTTGAGCTAATTCAAATCCGTTTGCCCAGAATTGCTCACGCAAAAACGTGACTCTGGGAGCAAATTCGGGGAAAACTTCTCTGGCAAAATGAAACCACAACTGTCTTTGAAAACCATGAGGGTTCAATTCGCCCTTAAGAAGCCAGGAGATAACACACAGTTAGCTAGGCTAAGGGACAAGGGTTTGAACAAATTAGGCTCAGAGATTTTCCCAAAAATTAACAGAGGTAACCCTAGTAAGGAGGCAAGCATCAATGCAAAGTGTGCGAGGGCGGTAGAAGGCAGTAAATCCATGCAGAGCAATAGTGGTCGCAGTACAACCGCCGATATGTCTATTCAAATTGTAATGATGGATTATCTATTAAGTCATGTGTACAACTAATCAAAATCCAACCAATACACGCCAGCACTATCATAGTGTTCAAAACATTTATCATATAAGTTAACACCAAAATTATATATGCGCCCATGTATCAATCATCATTCAACCAAAGTGCCAAACCGAATTCATATAGTCGACAAGCCAAAGTTATAAAAAGATTTAACATAAGGATTATTTTATATATATATATAAACCAAATAAATCATAACCCCCATGTAGAATAAAAGATGAGGCAAGTCATAAAATGGTTAAACCCAAATGCTCAATAACTTACAAAATCAATAGAATCAAGTTGTGCAATCGATATGAGCATGGTTCGAAAATCATGTTGCTTGGCTAACCTATGAAACAAATGACAAGTGTTATGCCATATAGTCAATGTTACACCATAGTTTTAAACCATCAACGCTTAATTTGAAACCAATATGACATATTGACCATGCGCCGATGTATTGTGACAGCTCACATTCATAGTTTAACCAATGTACAAATGGGTTTTCATATAATCAAAACATTGATAATTATGAAAACATAAACATAGGCATTAAATTAGAAAGAAAGTTACAAAAGTTTTAATCATAACACCCATGTATCTTATGAAACCAAAGGTTAAATGAATGCAAATCCAAATGCATTGCAAACCAAGCCAGATAATAAATCGAAGCACGAGTAATGAATATAGATCGAAAGATTTGCCAGCTAGGTAATGATAAGTAAGATGTAAGCGCAAAGGGCATATCAATCAAAAGGATGACAACAGTTCAAACAATGATTCTAATGTGGCTTTGAAGGACTAAGATTTCATGCTTACAGTCATGAAAACAAAACGAAGATAGGCGTGTGAAAAGGCGCAAAGAATAAAGGCGTCGTTCATTTGAAAATTGCGACGAAAAATCAATGTTTGTGAAACATTGGTGTAGGCAGCTTATAGGGCAATAGAAAAAATTGTATTGGCTGCCAACAAGTAGGGGATTGGGTATTTTTAAGACTACAACCATACAAACAGATGGCCCTCAAGCAAGCCAAGAAGGATAATAAATTATCACCAAAGTATTATGGCCTTTATAAGGTGTTGCAAAAGATTGGTACTATGGCATACAAATTGGAGTTGCTTGCATCTTCACGAGTACACCCAGTTTTCCATGTTTCATGCTTAAAGAAGGTTATAGGTGACAAGATCCCAGTTCAAACTATATTTCCAGAACTTGACGAGGAAGGAAAAATCATGTTGGAGCCTGAAGCCATCACTCACACAAGAATTCGCCAGCTGAGGAATAGATCCATTTCAGAATATCTCATTAAATGGAGGAAACTATCGACTGAAGATTCCATTTGGGAGGATGAGTCTTTTATACAGAAGCATCCGGAGTTACTCAAGCGTTGCGAACAACACTTGTCTCAAGGGGAGGGGCATGTTAAGCCCTAATATTGGCTCATTACCCCTTAATTGGGGCATATTATATTAGTAATGTTATTTTATTTATGTCGGCTTTATGCCATTNATATACCAAGGAGACATTTTCATTTTGAATCATCTTCTACTTGAACATTTAAGTGGGGTAAAAGGAGGTTGCCCCCTCAAAGAGGCTTATTATCTGAAATTATCTCTCTTTTAAGGTGTTGAGTACTTTTTCTGAGGATTTTCTATGCTATATTGATATTTGGTTCTTAACACAACGACTCAATGTTGTTAGCATCGCTACTAATGAAACCCACATAGGGTTTGGAGTGAATTAGTACATCCACACCAGAATTCATAGCAGGCCGAAAATTGCCACCACGGTAGAACAAGTAACCGAACTTTTCCATGGCTATTTATATTCCCTATGGAGGCACCATTTCATTCATAGAGAACCGAATATCATCCCTAAACAATCTCGTTTGCAGATATCACTTAAGTATTTGTAGAGGTACTTTAGCCACCAGCGTGAGCTGTATCAGGAATTCTAGTTCCACAATGAATTCCCAAGGCCCATGGCCCCTCCCAGCAGGCGAACTGTACTCTACAACTTACAGTCCACACAGGCATCCCAAAAAATAATGGTTCCCTCTTCACTAGAATTGAAAATTCAACTTCGATTGTTGGGAAGGGAACCCAACCTATAGTTTTCTAGCAGCATGAAACTCATCGTCAAACATTTCCCTGAATAGTGCCTCGAAGATTATCTGAAGGACACCCCAACGCCCAAGGCCAAAGAGATGGTGATCCTGTCGCCATGGATAAACACCTTTGTTGACATTGGTAGTCAATCTCTGTGGGTTTCCCCCTCTATCGATTGTGTTTTTCGACGTCATCCCCACTACCAGCAAGTCCAAGAGAAATAGAAAGAATACGACGGTCATGCACAATGGAGCCATCACCCTAGATCGAGTCTTAACAAGCATCGTAGTGATTTTTCCAAGTCCTGGAGGTAGGCCTTGGCCGGTATAATGCTCAAGGTTATAGACGTATGCTAAAAGACATCTATCCTTCGCTAATCCAGAAAAATATTAACGAGTGAGTAGTCAAGATACCTCAAGAACAAGGACTAAATTCACCATTAACCTCTAGGGATGCTCAATTCATTCCAAGACCTGTTTGGAGCTACAACAATAGCCCAAATTGGTGAATTTTACTTACTCAAGCACTGCATGGACATCTCACTCGATCCAATTCAGACTTCTATCAACTCAATCTAGAATCCAACCAACACAACAACGTTGTTGGCTCGAGGACGAGCCAACTAATAGTGTTGGGGGCCTATGAGCACCCCAGTTTTTGAAAGAGTTGCATGCAGATCAACATTAGATGTGCGCATGGGAAGATACATTGTGCAACACCAGGAAGGATCATCATTTTCACTAGAAAAAGGAATATTGTGTGCACCAACCCAATTTTTTACTGTGCATGAGGAATCGCGAAGAGACTGCATGTAGACCAAATCTGAGTGTATCTTCAAGAATATTTGTAATTGATTTTTTAACGACCCGAATGATCATGGGAAAGGGTATGGATGAGTTGGAAATCTATTTAGGATTTCCACGCTTTAGTAAATATATGGGGGATGCATACGAACACATAAAGTATGTGGGAATTTTGTTCACTCGAGAGAGTGGAGTAGAGTAGTCAAGTAGAGAATTCATGATTGGAAGGGGAGAGAGAAAGAAAAGTGGAACAAAGTGTCAATTCCAAGTCCAGTTTTGTCCCAATTTTGCATTTGTCTGTAATAGAGCTATATTAAACTATGTATGAATGAAAAGAAGAGACTACAGTGCATGGATCATCTATGTTTATGACTTTGTATATAAATGACTCTAAAGTTAATGAATGAAATGTGAATTCCTTTTTTCATTCTTTTGTGTCATGGTTTGAATGTATGTTTGTTTGTTTACTTTATTCTGCATAGCAATTTTTCACTCAGATATGAATGAATGAATGGGTTTATTCCTGAGAGGTTTCATGTATGTGTTTTCCCTTCACATCTGACACAAGACTAATGGTCTATGTGATTCTAGTCATGGTGTCTCAGTTGAGACCTTCTTCAGTCCTCAATTGAATATTGAATATATATGTGCCTTGGGGTTTTGTTGGTAAATCTTGATGAACCTTGGGTATTTAACCCCCCAACAAGTGGATTATGGCCAACACTTACATAAATATTTGTACATATGCTTGATCATGCTAGAAATTACATGTGTTTGATCGCATCGTGAGAATGCATGCTTATGTTGGTAATGTAGATATAATGAACAATATCTAATTGCAGATTAAATGTTAACCACTAAAAATGATTGATTTATTGGTGTGATATATTTTTGTTATCATTTCATGTGTTGTTGGGATTGTAGAAATAAAAATATTGTATGCATGAATACTCATGTTTTGTTTGGTTGAATGAAAGTTATGTCAAGAAGGACATATTGCAGGTAGAGTTGTCTTGGATATGGCTATGAGAGTAATCCCATAATGAAGTCTAGTTACTACAGCATGTAAAGGCTAACATTATGAAAATATTCTCATATTTCTTAAATATGATTACGACATGAAACATATTCAAAAAAATGATTGAATTTTTTCTGATGATATCTCATGACAACTGTATGTGTATGATATAGGTGAGATGATGGATTTGTCTAGTGAGGATAAATGATGGCTTCTATAATATTGAAAGCATGGAAATGATGCTATTATGATGACATGGGAACCTTGCACTATGCCTTAATCACCTTGAGCTAATGATTGTTTCAAGGTTTCCAGTGGGATACCCTAGCAATAAAACTCTAGAACTCTATGCTCTTTTGCATGTGAAATCATGTAAGGTTGAGTGGCTTCAAGGAAGAGGTGACTTGAATGGATCTGCTATGTGAGATTCATGACATATGTTGTCTCAGATCAAGATGCAATATGTTTTACAATGTGTCACTGAAGACAGTAAGTTGATTCATGTCTGTGGTAGCCACGTGAAGTGAACATATATTTATACAGTTTAGTATTTGGTTGAAATTGCATACTATATCTCATATTGTGAATATATCGTCTTTAGTTATGAATTTAAAAATTCATGTGGATGGAATGATTGTTTCCTAGAAATGGCTATGACATGTATGTTTTATTTGGTGATTATTATGTGTATATGCTAAATGTTAAGGCCTTGGAAGCATATCAAGGTAGTGAAAGGAATTGTTGAACATTGTTGTTTAGTGAAGGCAATCTTGCAATGGAAAGAATAGTACTCTGAGTGTAGCTAAAAAATGAAGACATGTTCTCATTGCTAGAAATGAAGGGTCATTGAGGATAATGTTATTCCAAGGGGAAGGGGAATGTAATAAAAAAAAATTACCCCTAAATTATAATATGTTAAATCATGTATTATTCATATGTTGTGGTTTATGTGATGGGAGTCAATCCATGTGGGTTGAGTTTTAATGACCTGGCATTGTAAAAATGTGAAACGCATTGTAAGTATTCCTAGTGTAGAGTTCAAGGCCAAGGCCTAACTATTGAATGTGTATGAGTCCTAGTGGTGGGATACAAGTATGGCGTGGTTGATATGTTTCCATGGTGTGCTTATATTATGTAAAATCATGAGTAAAAGGAAATACCCAATAATATAATATCCACCAAAAAGGTTGCTTGAAGAAGCAACAAGGGGACTATGATACCAAAAGAGGGGGAGGCTGGGAAATTTGACTTAATACTTGTCCTTGGGAGGTACAATATTCCTCGCCCATGATTCCTTACAAATATTCCCCTTCAATCTTTGACTTGATTTGTCCTTTTCGACATGTTCCCATGCTTCTTGGGAAGGGCATATTTCCCATGCAAGGAATGTACAACTTGGTGGAAAAAACACTATTCACCATAGTCATGGATCATATTTCCATTCTCCATTTTTGGGGATTGCTCTCCTATTAGAATTTTCCTCTTCTTGAAGGAACCTTTGTGAAACCATGGTTGTTAAGCCTACAAATGGCAAGAGAACCTCATTATATTATGGCTAGTAATAACCTATGCAAGTTGGGTGACTTGTTGTTGAGAATATGACAAGAAATGGGATGGTTTTGAAAGTAGAGCAATGATTGGAATGCCTACAACAATTGAAGAAACCGCCATTAAACCTGAAACCTTATACAGTTGCCATTGATAATTTTTAACTAAGTGTTTCTCCTCCAGGTTATCTCCAAAATGCAATCAGTACTTTTGACTCTTTGTATTTGCACTAAAGAGCACTAAAAGGGAGGAAGATCCTTGATGGACTACGGAGCAGAGAAAAGGAATATCTTCCCTATGTTGTGTAAGAAAATGGAAGAGAGCACCATTGTTGATTGATGGTTGAATGAGAGCCTTGAGTGCTCAGTGGTGATAAGATTGGCTCTGTCATGAGATAAATGGGTTGGGTTGAGTGAGATTAGAGCCCTGTAGAAGCTTCCTTCGCCTTGGTGGTATCATGGTCTAGCTTGGGGGTGGAATCCATAGTTTATTTCTATGGTTGGGCAGTGAATCGCTCCTTAGTGATTGGCTTGGTGGATTTGCATTCATTTACATACAAGTATTTGTATCTGTCTTTTTGTGGAATGTTCATTGTTTCTAATATGTTATGTGATCTCGTGAATTCAAATGGGTAATGAATGAATTTGAAATATGTAATGTGATTTCCAATGTTATCTTTATGTCGCATATAAATTTTGTTTATATTGTTGTTAGTTTTGAATTTATCCTAACAGTTAGTTAATAGAGAGAAGGAAATTTGTATGGAGTGCCCTTATGACCAAGGGAGGCATCTGGGTACATCACAATCTATCTCCTAGGTTAGGTCAAAAGAGAACCCCCCCATTTAGGGTATGGAAGGAAATCTAATTCTACCTTCTAGTGAAGCTTTCGACTAGCATGTTTTAGGAAGAAAATCCTAAGCAGTGGGAAATCAAGACCTCAATCTCATGTCCTTCCTCAAGGAAGCATTGAAGTCAATTTCCAAAAGGAGAGGGAGAAATGTCCTACACCCATTAGTTATAGACTTTACTTAGGAACACATCTTTATAAATCTTCATAATACTATTGAGCACACCCTTGAGTAGACTCTTTAGTGGTTTGTGAAATCTTCGAATTCCCAACTACTTTTCCTTGATTTCTTAAATATAGAAATGTTATGTGGGTTTGTTGTCGGCCTTTAATTGAGCTTATTCGACCCTTCTCATATATTCAATCTTAATGGCACATATCATGTTACATGATTTTGCATATAACTTCTTGATGAAGGGTTGCCTCTGCAATTGCTAATTAAATCTTAGAAGTTCTTCGATAATGACATCCTTGACTCTTATTCTAATATGTTCCAATGGGTTGTCACAACTCTTAAGAAAAAAAAAAGTATGAGAGACAATGTCATTTTGCTATTGAATCTAACTTATATAGTCCCCAATAACGGTCCAAACCATTTTAACTTATATAGTCCCCAAATAAGAGTCTAAACCATTTTAATGCTTTTTCATTTCGGGATGAGAGACATCAATCTTCAAGAGTTGGGAAGCAATGGAAGAATATATGACTTCCCAACCAATAGACAAAGGGATTAGTTAACTATTAGAAAACAACTTCTCTAATAACCTTAACATGTCTAAATCAAAGGGATTAGTTAACTATTAGAAAACTTCTCTAATAACCTTAACATGTCTAAATCTTGAGTAATTGAATGAATAAAATATAATTTGTAAACCATCACATGATCCAATCTTTTCAAAACTCCTCATCCATTTGCCAAAAGTTGTACCGGGGAAACCAAAGATTATAGGATTAATAACCTTAACATGTATAAATCTTGAGTAATTGAATGAATAAAATATAATTTGCAAACCATCACATGATCCAATATTTTCAAAACTCCTCATCCATTTGCCAAAAATTGGACGAGGTAAACCAAAGATTATAGGATTGTTTCTTTTGGAATCCAATGCCTTAACAAAACTTTCACATGAAAACCAAGCTTCTTTCTACTTTACCTAATAATACATTGGGAGAAGTACATCCTTATCTTTAGAATGTTTTATTCTATTTAAAATATCATCGATTAAACATCAAGCTTTAATTGAACATTGACCATAAAAATTCATCATACTACTCTATTAGCTCACACACTACACTGGAAGCACAAATGCCCACAAACCCAATAAACAACCTTCTACATCTAATATATTGCAAAGGAATGAATGAGTTGGATCAATTCCCCAATCCATGATCACTTCCCCATTCAACTGGTCTTTAAGATGCATGGGAAAAGATGTAGGCATACCTTCTTTTTCCCTTGGGCCTTCTCATGTTTAGAGGTTGGGTGTGTGCCCAAAACCAAATACTCTAAAGAAAATCTTAAAGCTAGAATATCTCAACTTTTATTTCTTAAAGAGAGGATGTAAATTTGAAAAAAATCTTAATTTTTTAAAGATATCATTTTCAAAAATAAAAATATCAGGATACATTTGTATATAATAATTAATAATGATTATATGATTATATGTGTGTTAATTAATCATTAAATTATGATAAATTTTATTACTTAAAAATTACATAAATGAAAAAAAAATGTGAAATATTATATTTATATAATCGAAGAACCAAAAAAATCATTAAAATTAATGATTTAATTACAATTATATATTATATGTTAATTGATAATTAAATTGTAGTCAATTTTATGTTTTTTTAAACATAAATAAAAAGAATTGAAATTGTAAAATATTATATTTATGTAATCTAGCTGGGGAACAAAAAAAAACATTAGAGTCAATAGCTTAAAGAATAGTTTATATTATTTATAAAAGAATTCTAACCAGGTATCTCAATCTATGTGCCTTACACTTGCCATCTATGTGTGATTTATGAATAAATAAAGGCCATGTACCCATCACGCGTAGTCATGAAACAGATTCCATGTTATATTAAGAATTAAAAGGCCATGTCCACATCGTGCATTGTCATGAAATGCGTCGCTTCCATAAAAGTAAACCTAGAAAAAGATGCACGACTCTACGCATTCACTATCATATGAAGTCAAAAATATTTAGAATTTAAGGATTGAGAGTGATATCCTCCAATTGATTTAAAGAAAGATTCAATTTAATGTCATATGAATGTACTTGAGCTCATCCCCATGACGATTAAATGTTATAAAAATCAGTATTTTTATGATAATGTTAGGTATGCTATTTATTAAATGCGATTTCAAAATTAAAAATTTAATGTGTGTGGGGAGTTGATGTTTTTCTTATTAAATGCTAGGTTTTTAAGTTTTTAAATGATGTAATTTATAAATTAAAAAAAATATATTGATTAAGATAATTCAAACTTTGTGATATTTAAAATGATATAACTTTTTGTGATGGAAAATTAAAAATAAAGTATCAAAATTTTTGTGTGGTGATGAGAATATTAAAAATAAAAGAAAATTATATTATTATAAAAATATTAGTGTCTAGTTTGATATGACTTTAAAATCATATTATTATTATTATATAAACTTTATTATTAAATAAGTTTTCAAAATATATGTTTAATAAATAATTATATTTAAAGTTATTTCTTGATTAACAGTTTTGGAACACTCCAAATAAAATAATGAAATAATGGTTTAAATTAATTTTTAATGGTATTCAAAAGGAAACCATGTTTGAAACAAGGTAAAGGAAGATTATTATAAGTTTCTAGAAATCATTATGGACATTTCTAAGAGCATGTTATTAATTTCTAGGAAAAGGGATGTGGGGACATTTGAGGCGCTTAACTTAAGCATCATAAAACTTTTTAAAGAGTAAGTTAAAAAGATGATAAAGTTAACTATTTTTCCATCCAAATTCTTCTTCAAATTTAGTAGAAATTTTGCCAAAAGGTATAGTTCCACCTGATTGATGGAAACTTTGACTATGGAACTTTGTCCTTAAGTGTTTTAATCTATTTTAAGGAGGTCAAGATCATCGAAATTTCAAAATATTGAGTGGATCAAGGATAAACTTTGTCTTGTCAAAAAAAACCTCTCTAGAAAGGTTGAGTTTGTCCATTGTTTAACCCACTCCAACTTTTAATGTCATTTTGAAGAAGGTCATATTTGAAAGCAACTCAAAGATAGTAATATGTGTCATGTTATGATAAATACAAAAGTTTTTTAATGGGAAGTGGACAACTCATTATACAAAAGAGTAATTCAAGCTCTGAAGGAACATGGGTTTATACAAGTAAAAGGATTAACCAATGATTGGTGAATTAGTAGGTAAATTGGGCTATAGCTACAAAGAGTAGATATGTGTGAGTTGTGTTGCAACCCCTTGGTGGAGAAAGAGGGGTAGAAAGATAAATTATCTAGGTTCCCACAACCCACACTATACATCCTTTGCCTATGGATGAAAATAAGCACCCCTGCTCAATCTGTTAAGGCAATCATGAAAGGTTGTGGCAACAAATTGCAAGGATAGATGATGATTTCTCGGTCATTGGACAGAGTGGTGAACTATCCTAAGTTGTCTTTATGTGATATTGGGATGCCTAGCCACATGAGTTAGACATGCCAACTCAAGAGGTTGAGCATTCCATAGTTGATAGGGGAATTGTACATTGGGTTCACTTTTGGACATGAAGTGGATTGCAAGGAACCTTAGAAGAAGTCAAAGGCAATCAATCATTTTCCATATAAAGAGAATGCATCCTTTGTGAAAAGTAATTGAAGAAGAAAATTCATTCATACAAGGGTGGACAAGGAGTTTTGTGATTGTGCAATTTTTGGGTTTGGCGTAGTGGACTACTTGGACGGTCACTAGGTAAATTATTGGAGAGACATGATCTACACGAGGCAAGCCTTTATATTCTCCAGGAGTTGGATTGATGAGTGTTGTAGGTAGTTATGCCTTAGATTATTATAGTTTATAAAAGATCCACATGCAGTTAATCGTGATCCCTTGTTGTATCTTTGTAACATTCTTCATATAAATAAAGTTAAGGCATCCACTTTGAGTGTCGCCCATATATTTGTGTTGTGCTCTCTTTCTGATTATTGGATATTATTATTCCTTGCATTATTTTGAATTGTCAAGTATTAATGAAAATTAGCTAAGTATTGAAGTATTGTTGGGATGCTTTAAGACCACAATTAAATGTGTGTATATTGTTAGAGAAATTGGTTTTGCATCTAACAAAACTATAGCTTAAGGCATAGTTAAGGGTAGACCATATCTGTAGAGTCATAGTTTTGTTGTGGTAGGCATAGGTCGGTCAATCCCTTTGTGGTTGAGGCAAGGCAATTCCCCACAAATAGGGATGACAAAATAAAAAATTCCAGGCAAGACTCTTAGGTCCATGACAGGTTGTATCAAAATGTGAATTCTACAAGAAGTTGGTTTCAGAACCTTGTTTGACACCCTTCACCATGTTTTGGAAGGAAGCAATTTATTGGGGGGTTTTCTTACATGTTTGAAACATCTTTTTGATCGTTTCTTAGAAAACAAGTTGCTTCAAAAGGTCGATCACTCATGGAGGCAACACTTAGCAACGTAAGTGTTGGATTGACCTTTCTTCCAAGAACTGTTTGGAATAGAGTCAATAGACATTAGAGATCGGATGGAGGTGGAGGATGATTGCATAGATTTATTGTTGCAAGTCGTGGTTGATTCAGGAACAATTTGGTTGGGTGTCCCATCACACCTTAGAGTACATTTTAGTGGATAAATTTGCATGCATAAATCATGGAGGATGCACTTTATACCATCTTGGGTTCAAGAGTGAAAGACAATGAAAAATATGTAGAAACATATCACCAAGATTTATCCTATAGAAAGCATCAAACAAATAAAACTAGATCTATTAAAAAAGAGAGAGGATACAAGAAATTTATGTGGTAAAACCCCAAGGTGGGGAAACATCAGCCTTCCATTATTTAATAAACTCTCCCAATTACAATAGCTAGAGAACACATATGTATGGAGTTCAAATGGGATCCATACAACTCTCAAGCATATGGATGATCTAGCCTAAGGACCCCGGGGATCCAAGCTAATGATAAATACCATAAGCCACCCTCCACCCTCCCTTGATTCAATACCAATTGCCTCAATTTATAGTAACCAGGAGAAACATGGACCATTGATCATAAGGCATAGTCAAGGGTGGGGATCAACCAGTCCATAAAGGTCGATGATATGCTCATCAATAGATAAGGTAGAAGTATTGGATAAGAATGACTTATGAGTGTAGGTAACCATACCCGAGAGACAGGTAACCATAAAAAAACTCCCAAAACTATCTCCATGTGCACATGTGCAATATTACAAAATTCTAGTGAGGCCAAGTTACATGTATAACACTACAACAAATCCTTGTGATTAGCTTCCTTTTTAGCTCCCTTTTTTGCTTCCATTGTTTGTTTCAATGTATTTTTCTTCACTTTATTGCAAAAGTCGACGTTATTTATCGGGATGGCATTATTTTGGGCATTATTTGCACCAAGTTGGCGCTAAATTAGGCACTATTAGTGCCTAATTTAGCACCTAACTTAGCGCATGATTTATCCCCTACTTTAGCACCTACTTTAGTGCCCAATTTTGCGCCCTATTTAGCACCCAAGTTAGCGCCAAGTGTAGCTTCCAGGTTAGATTCAACTTTAGCTTCAAGTTTAGCTTCTACTTTAGCTTCCAGTTTAGCTTCCTAGTTAGCATCCAGCTTAGCTTCATTTTTAGCTTCTAGTTTGGCTTCCTATTTGGCTTCCAATTTAACTTCTATTGTGCCTAAATAGTTAATTTGTTGAGTTGTTGGGGGTTAAGTGGATAGGGGCTTTGGGTATTATAGGATTTAGGGATTTTGGGTATAGGGATTAAAGGTTAAGGGGTTAGGGACTACATTTTAAGGGATTAAGGGTCAAGGGATAAGGGATTTGGGGCTTAGGGGTTAGGAATTTTAATGGTTAATTGCTTAGGGATTATATATGGTCAAGGGATTAATGACATGCATCGACCTCACACATAATCTTTGAGATCATCCACATCTCATTGTCACCATTCGTCATTTCCATATGTAGAATATTTCTCAGAACTCTCTTGAAATGTCATGGAACTTCCAATACACCCATCACAAATGTCTTCCACCGACCCCGCACAGTGAGCAGTGAATAGGGCCAATGTTGAAATTTCTTCAATCTGTGTATGTATGCATCGAAATTTTACATGGTTAGACTAGACACATGCCTTGACAGTATGGGAGGGTTTCAAGACTCAAGGATGTCTGATGTCCCTAGATAATCTTTGAGATCGTCCATGTTTGCCTAAACGTTCATAATAGACGTCTCATTGTCATCATTTGTCATTGCAATCTGTAGAATCTTTGTTGGAACTCTCTTGAAATGTCATGGAACTTCCAATACACCCATCACAAATGTCATCCACTGACCCCGCATAATGAGCAGTGAATGGGGCCAACGTTGAAATTTCTTCAATTTGTGCATGTATGCGTCAAAATTTGACATGGTTATACTAGACACATGCCTTGATGGTATGGGATGGTTTCAAGACTCGAGGATGTCTGATGTCCCCACATAATGTTTGAGAGCATCCAAGTTTGCATCAATGTTCATCATGCACGTCTCATTGTCATCATTTGTCATTCCCTTCTATAGAATCTGTGTTATAACTCTCTTGAAATGTCATGGAACTTCCAATACACCCATTACAAATGTCTTCCACCGACCCTACACAATGAGCAATGAATGGGGCCAACGTTGAAATTTCTTCAATTTGTGCATGTATGGGTCAAAATTTGGCATGGTTAGACTAGACAGATGCCTTGACGGTATGGGAGGGTTTCAAGACTTAAGGATGTCTGATGTCCCCGCAAAATCTTTGAGATTTTTCATGTTTTCATCAGTGTTCATAATGGACGTCTCATTCTCATCATTTTTAATTGTCATCTATAGAATCTTTGTCAGAACTCTCTTGAAATGTCATATCACTTCCAATACACCCATCAAAAATGTCATCCTGCATCGAAATTTGATGTAGTTAGACTAGACACGTGCCTTGATGTTATGGGATGGTTTCAAGACTCAAGGATGTCTGATGTCCCCACATAATATTTGAGATCATCCACGTTTGCATCAACGTTCATCATCGATGTATCATTGTCATCATTCTTCATTTCCATTTGTAGAATCTTTGTTGGAACTCTCTTGAAATTTCATGGAACTTCCAATACACCCATCACAAATGTCATCCACCAACCCCACATAGTGAGAAGTGAATGAGGCCAACGTTGAAATTTCTTCAAAATGTGCTTGTATGCATCGAAATTTGATGTGGTTAGACTAGACACATGCCTTAACGGTATGGGAGAATTTCAAGACTAAAGGATGTCTGATGTACCCACATAAAATTTGAGATTGTCCGGTATGTTTGCATCAATGTTCATCATGGACGTATCATTTTCATCATTCCTCATTTCCATTTGTAGAATATTTGTCAGAACTCTCTTGAAATTTCATGAAATTTCCAATACACCCATCACAAATGTCTTCCACCGAACCCGCATAGTGAGTAGTGAATGGGGACAATGTTGAAATTTCTTCAATTTGTGCCTCTATGCATCGAAATTTGACATGGTTAGACTAGACACATGCCTTGATGGTATGGGAGGGTTTCAAGACTCAAGTATGTATGATGTCCCCACATAAACTTTGATATTGTCCAAATTTGCATCAATGTTCATCATGCACGATGATATCATTGTCATCATTCGTCATTCCCTTATATATAATCTTGTCAGAACTCTCTTGAAATGTCTTGGAACTTCCAACATGCCCTTCACCAATGTCATTCACTAACCCCACACAGTGAGGAGTGAATGGGGCCAATGTTGAAATTTCTTCGAAATGTGATTGTACGAGTCGAAATTTGACATGGTAAGACTAGACATATGCCTTCATGATATGGGAGGCTTTCAAGACTCAAGTATGTCTGATTTCCCCACACAATCTTCGATATCGTCCATGTTTTCATCAATGTTCATCATGCATGTCGATCTTATTTTCATCATTTGTCATTCCCTTCTATAGAATCTTTGTCGGAAATCTCTTGAAATGTCTTGGAACTTACAACATGCCCATCACCAATTTCATCCATCGAACCTACACAGTGAGCAGTGAATGGGGCCAATGTTGAAATTTCTTCAAAATGTGATTGTATGCATTGAAATTTTACATGTTTAGACTAGGCGCATTCCTTGACGATATGGGAAGGTTTTAAGACTCAGGGAAATAATTCTCTTCATCATCTCCATCATCATGGTTTTAATTTCCATCGTCATCATCATCATATTCATCATGACCCAATTTGTCCATCCATGCCAACAAATATCAAACCTGACATACCCATATTTACAGCAAACCCTAATGAAGATGTCAAATTCCATGTATTCGTCTTTTTTTTTGTGGCATTCTTCGAGATGATTACACCATGATCCTATTAAGTTGAGACATCCCAAAAGAATTTTATAGGGACCAACATGCAATGGTTTAATGGTTAATGGGTCAGAGATTATATTGGGTGAAGGGCTTAATGACATCCATCAACCCTACATGGTTAGCAGTGAATGAGGCCAATGTTGAAATTTCTCCAAGTTGTGCATGTATGCGTCAAAATTTGACATGGTTATACTAGACACAAGCCTTGATGGTATGGGAGGGTTTCAAGACTCAAGGATATCCTATGTCCCCACATAATATTCGAGATCGTTCATGTTTCAAGGGGTTAGGGGTTATATGGTATAAAGGTTAAGGTCTTAGGCTTAGGCTTAGTGAAATATTTCAATTTGTTTTCAAATATAAATTAATGAACAAACTTTGGATACATTTAGCCTAATGGTTTGGATTTACATTTTTTTACATATAAGATATATGTAATTATATTTTTTAACAATTGAATATTTAATGCATCATTATTGAATAGGTTCTTCATCCTAGTTTAGTCTGAGTCTAACCAATAACCTGAAAACACTATAAACCATTATCAACCAACAAATGACCACTAATCATGCTAACTCTTATCCAAGTAATCCTATTTTTTTTCCAACAATTCATAGCAAAGATTGAACTCTTTAAGGATATTGCAATATGTAATTTGTATCAACACAAATAATACTAATTCATTTCAAAGTTTGGGCCATAAGAATCAACATTTTTAAAACATGGATTACAAATAATTCTGAAAAATTTAGAAGTCTTGGTCATTAACATTATTTTCTGCAATAATGTCATCCAGTGTATCATTGTCAATGTTCACATGTTCTTTCAAGCATTTAATATTATCAGCATTCTCATATTGACCTACATCATCTTCATCATCATTGAAATTTGACTGTAGACTATCTATATTGTTACCAGATGTATTTGGATCATCATTTCCTATACCATCCATATTGTTGTCTTCCATAACATCATCTAACTTTGGATTGTTGTCTTCTTGTGCCTGAACATAACCATTTTCAACATCATCGTGGATGTCAATTTATTCGATGTTCTCTAATCCCTCTCTCTCATTTTGTTGGCCATCATTGTTTTGCTCAGTATCCACTAATGCATCGTCAAATACATGCCTTAATCTTGGATATAATGTATGACAAGTATCCATTTCGGGTCCAAAATATCTTCATAGAAAAATACAGGCCCATGAACGACAAACATATATTAGACGTATGTTATAACAATTTTATTGATTAATAAACACATATATATTATCGCAATAAACTATGAATTAATAGATTAATGATCATTGCAGCTTCTTATTTGATTTAAAGAAATACCTACTCACGTTGAATTGGTAGAACATAAGGCTCCTTATCCTCTGGTAGGAACCTCGAGGAATCTATATAAAACAATCCACTATGGGTATCATGTCTTTGTGTCCTCTCAAATGCTTCATACCATCTACACTTAAAAATACAACATTTAAGAGAGTGGTAATCTAACTCAATAATTTCTTGGATTTTCCCAACATATTGTACATTCCCTTCAATAATATTTTTATCTTTTGAGCTTGCTCGATTGGATTGCTTGAAATCAACCATAATGCCACAATCAAAGGATTGTCTCTTTACATCTACACTTTCTACACGATAATGTCGTCCATATGCCCACATTGCATAATATTTCCTTGCCTATGAAACACCATTTATTTCAGTGAAAACAAATAGAATGATGAATATTAAAATAGTTAATAGTGTCAAAATTGTAAGGAAACAAAATTTTGTAAAATTCCAACTATACCTTTCTTTCACATCCTCTACACATGTTGATTTCATATTTTGTTACGTTTGAATCTATACCTGCATCTTCTATTTAATTTTGAATTTGTCCAGTACCCCTTCTAGTGTGCAATATGTTCCCCATTCCCCAAGCAGATCAATGGGAACTGGAGCATTCCTTGGGTTGGATCTCTTAAATTGTCTCCTTGCTTCTAACACTTCTTCTCTCTTTTTATCATACAAATAAATACATTTGTTCATAAATTCCATGTGGTATAGAATGAACTTGTCGAGTATAGCACTTTTGTCTACACCTATTACATGTCAACATGTTTATTTCAAACTCCAAATGTTATGATGTTAATTTGACAAATAAATTGCAGAGCAAATTAATGATTGCAAAAAAAACAACCACAATGATCATGAATTTACTTACTGATTTCTACTTGAACACCATTAGATTGTGATTTTTCTCCATCAATAATATATTATGCTCGTTCTTAATCTTAGAAGCATGGCCCATATTAAAAATCCTTACCAAGGAATTAACATAGGAAGAAAAATGATGCATTCAATACATACCCTTCTTTTGTCGGACATATATTTTTAGAGTTTTCATATACCTCTCAAAGAAAAACATACACCTCGTTGATACGACACCCGCCAATTCAATGTCATCAACTAGGTGTATAAGTAAATGGATTTGTAGGTCCATGAAACTTGTAGGGAGCTCCTTCTCAAATACATATACAATTTCTGCAATTTTCTTCTTCCATTTTGGTACTTCACATTTGTGGATCTCTTTGGAGGTCACCCACCTAATATAAGAATAGTAAATTAGTATGAACCTTTAGTGAAAAATTAAAATGGAATATAATATCTCTATGTCTCACACACATGAACATTTCATACCACATACCTTGTAAATGTTAACAATCGACTTATGGCATTCCTTAAGTCAACGGTAAGACATGAATCCCCCCTAATTGTCAATGGCATGATATGCTATCAAACACATTTATCAAAGGTCATTAGTAATTCTTCTCACACAACAGAATATCAAAATATATTTAGTACTTAATCAATGTTACCAGTAAAACTTAAATAATGATATATAATACCTTCATAAAATTATGAAAATCATGTGTTTTAAATCCTGTGATATGTCCATCAACTGTAAAATCTTTATCCAATGATGACCAATAGCCAATAGGTGCCCTTATTGAACGAGTAACGTTTTTTATTTGGTCTAGCTCTTTTTTTTTCAAAATCCATGGAGCTTATGCTTATGTTTCATTTTCCCTGTTTGGCCACAAATGTATTCTATCAATTTTGGTACGCAAAAGAGCAATATCTCTCCTCGAAGACAAGGTGTCCTTATCTTTACCTGATATATGTCAAATTATAGAATCTGGGACATTTTTGAAGATGTGAATAGGATCTAATAGGTAAGATATTAATAGATCCTTCCAGTAAGGGAGCTCAAAAAATATGGATTTCATTTTCATTCCTTCTGGCATATTAACTACAACTTGTTATGGTTCTTCAATTGAATCACCCTAGTCAAAAAAATCCTCCCAAACTTTCAATTTAGCATCTTCATACTTCTTAAGCCAATAACCTGGACCCATAATCATGGGAGGGCCTTTATTTTCAACTTTTCAATCAAACTGATTCTTCAGACAATTTCTAAACTTATGATATGGTGGTAGAAAAACCGTGTTGTTTGCATAAATAAATTTATGTAGATATTTA
>ML801799.1:5302-25425 GCA_009831015.1 Picea engelmannii
ACTCCATAATACCCTAAGGCACTAGTCTATCTCTCCAACGTTGAGCTTGTGGTGCCAAAACAACTTTTTCAAAACTCTTAAATTTGAAACCCTAACTAACCCTAACGTCTACTAACCCTAGATTAATGATGACGTCATGCCTTGTTTGAACTCTTGGTTGATAGAAAACGTTGTGGCTTAGTCATCCAAAGATAGACATTGATGTGTTGATAGTTCTCATTGGCCAAATAACAAAACGTTGACTTCTTTGTCTATTAAACTAACCCTAGAAGAAAGCTGACGTCACCTCTAGTAAGCTTGACGCAGCACTCTTGTCATATATGAGCATTTAATGATATTTGATGCATTGTGTTAATTCAAGGATTAATCATCTCTATTGAATGCTATATCATTCTGTATTTATTGAGAAGTAATATTATAAGCCATAGTTATTATTGCAATCATTGACTTCGTCAATAATTACTGCTGTATGTGCTCATATATAATATTGATGGTCATTAATAAATGAAGTATTAACCACCATTTGCATGTATTAGTTTTATTGTTGCCTTGTCTCGCAAATAGGTGCTTCTTCTGTTGTATTTCTTCATTTTTGACTATCTTCTTGGCGGTAATCTGTGAGAGGGAAAACTTGCCTTGTCCTTTAAACCTTTGCCTTTCAAAACCCTAGATTGCCAGGGACGTCTCCCTTGGGTTTAGCCACCCTAAATAGAAAGAGCCCCCCATCGAGGTGACAGTGGGTGGGGAAGCTCCTGTTACGCCAGTTTGATCCTTACCTTTCAGCTGCTTGGCCTAAACTACAAACTGAGCGACAACAAGACCCTAATGGTGATCTAGGGCCCCCCAGATGTGTTCTAGGGTATCTTGGTTTGGAACCAGGTGGTTCTTGGTTAAATGTCAAGACGAGATGATGTGTGATCTTCTTCTCTCCCGGGATGGTCCATGAGACCTAGGAGCAGTTAATAAGGACATGATCACATCGGTGACATTCCTCTTATGTTGGTATGATAAAAGCTTATAAGTTAACATGAGTCTTATGTGGATATCTTGCCATTGAAGAAGACCCCTTTGACTTTGTCTTGTTGCCTCCCCTTGCTTGGGCCACGTCCTTCTTAATGTCTATTGTGGTGTTGGTCTTTTCTAGTCACTTTGACTTGTTGACTTTCTAATTAAAATATTAATTATTTTTATTTTGTTTTTCAATTGGATTTTAATTAACCCTAAAAGGTAGGGTTAATTTAATTAACCCTAACCCCCTTTCTAAACTATAAAAAGACCTCACCCCTCACTCATTCACTCACTCATTATTCTTTCTCATACTCTTCCCTTGGTCTGATCTTGCTGTGGCTACTTCAGCTTGGTCTCTTTGGGTACGGCCTCCTTGGTGGACTTTCTCTTGCTGTCTAAGGTGCGGCCTCCTTGGGGTATTTGTTTTATGCTGGTACAAGGGTACGGCTGCCCTATGTTTGGTCTCCTTCTGCTGTGTTAGAGTGTGCGGCCCTCTCCTCTTGCTGCCAATGTGCCGTGGCCTCCTCCACTGCTCCTCCTAGGCTGCCTTTGCCCCTCCTAGGCTACCGCTAGCTTCTCCTTGGCTGCTGCCAGTGTCTTTCCAGTGCTGCTGCTGTCACTTATTGTTTACAGCCTCTAGAGCCTATTAAGACAGCCCTAAGGCTGCTACTCTGAGCTGCCCATTTGCTGTAGCAGTTCCTTATAATTTGACAGTTTTTTTTGGGCTGTTTGGGGTTTCTTTCACCTCCTGGTTTGTCATTGGGGTTTTTCATATCAGCCCTGTACTTGATGCTGATTGGTTTTGAGTTTCTACCCTAAGTTCTTCTTGGCAAAACTGTCCACTTAGATCATAATGACATCATACCCTTGAGGGTTTTGAACCATGACCTTTATTAGCTTTTTCTGAGCATACAGAAAAGAGGACAGCAGCAAGCATCTAAGGTAAATCTGTTCTTTGTTTTGGTTAAGGTAATGTTCAGATTTTGTTTTTGCTAATACGTAGATCTGTTCTTTATTTAAGTCATTGCTCAGAATTATTTTTTTGTTAGCCAATGATCAGATCTGTTATTTATTTAAGTCATTGCTCAGAATTATTTTTTTGTTAGCCAATGATCAAATCTGTTCTTGCTCAGATTTAGTTAAGAATTGTTTTCTCTATTGTTTAGATTCATTGTTTTATTTCTGTGATCAATCTACGTCAGAAATTTTTTATTTGACTGTTGATCTATATCTACAGTAGTGAACAAATTTTAAAAGAATGTTTCTGTTCTAGTTTACACTTGAATTTCTAACAACATGTACATCTTTTCAATTTATAACTTATAACAAAATTATAAATGAAATACATTGATTCATATGCATCATTCTAAATAGTACTAAGTAAAATTTAAATACTAAATTCTAAATAGTAGATACTGAAGTCTGAAATAGTAAATTAAAATTACTCAAAAATAGTAAAGAGTGACAAGTCAAAGACTTGGTCTAAGGTCATCAGTATCTAGAGTCAAAAGTTAAACTGAAAGCTAACAATGGACAATGAACACTGAAAATAAAAGTAGCTAAAATAAATCAACATCAAATGAGCATCAAGGAGACAATCCCATGGACTTGTTTAGTTTTATTTAGTTTTTTGGTTTTTTGTTTTTTACCTTTTTATGGTTTTTTTAGTTTTCAAGGGTTTTTTGGAAAAAAATAATGAGGGGATGCCCAGGCATCCCACTTTTCAAGAGGGCGCACCCACAAGCCCCCCATTTTGCGAAATGTGTCCCACACATTGGCAAAATGTTTCATTGTATGTTTTGTCGTGTTTCAGAAAATGGGGGACATGGAAAAAAAATTCGCTAGGTGCCCCCCCATCCCAAGGGCGTGTGAAGCATGGGAGGCATGGCCTTGACCATGTAGGACACATCCCCTTGGAACACTAAAATAAAAATTTCTGCTTGAGAAAAAGAAGAAAAATGCCCAAAATAAGTGAAATTCTGTCAGTAATAGCCTCCCAATGTATGGCTCCAACTTCAAAGCATGTACTTCAAAGCATGAATGATCTCCTTAAATAGTATAGATAAGCCTCCATAAATGAGACTTAGGTCCAAAAATAATTGTTGCATGGGCATAGAGCTCAAGTGTGCTAAGAATAGAACTAAAGCACCTCCCTCTCTGAATATAGATCAACCTCCTAAAAATATACCTCTAGCCTCCAAATCAAGACCAAGAAATGTGCCTCAAGGTGGAATAATGCATGATAAGGGAAGAGGAATACTTTAGAGCATGAAAACTCCGACCAAAAATAGCATGCACCATATAAAACATCAACAATCTCATGCTCAAAGGGGGTCACACCTCACCTAGGTCAAATATAGCATGAAGAAGACCATAAATAAGGAAACAGGAGTGTCCTCAAGAAGTGTGCACTAGGCATCCATAAATAGAAAGCTCTGAGAATAGCAATAAAGTTGAGTATGACTCAAACTCCAAGAATAGGGCATCTAAAAATAGCAAGAACATCTCCAAAAGCAAGGTCGTTTTTCTAAGACAAAACTAGCATGAATGAAACCTAGAAATAATGCATGGGAAGAATACTCATGAATTGTGTCTGTTATAGCGCAAACTGTAGGTTGGCAAAAGCCCGACCCAATCCACTGGATGGCGATAACAGTGGGAGAGTTTACCCACTATCACCTCAGATAAACCATCCCCTCGCTTTAGTGAAGGAAGAATCCAACACAAGGGGGGAGTCTCGGGTGACCCTAGGGGGAAAATGAGATGGAAAGTGATACGTATGAAGAGGTGCCCCTATAGGTCAAGTTGTTAAGTGGAAGGTGGCTTGGTAACAAGTCTCGGGAGTGGTTCAAGGTTGACAAGTCTTCAAGTACCTGCAAAGAGTGGTTGTGCTTGCCCAAGACACAAGAAAACACAAGATACAAGCTAAATAATTCAATGGACAAGAAAATTAAGCTTGTTATCCCTATTTGCAGCAGTCAACAAGAACATGTATCAACAAATTAATGATAGTTAAAAGCTGTTAATAAGAGGCTAAAAGTCTAGTAAATGATGCAAGAGATAAGCTAGCAAGTACTAGAATAACTCAAGTATTAAAGCATAAGACTTTAGCAACAAAACAAGGTTGTTGTAAACAAGTATTACAGAGATATAGTATCAACCTTATGGCTGTAGCAAACTATTGCTACAGCAGAAAATTTCAACCCACAAAAAGTGCAAGTAAACCACCCAAAAAGTGCACTAAGATTAGTAGAGTATTATGGCAGCTTGCCAGCAAATTTTGACGGTTGGAATGTGAGTTATGAATCAAAAAGAGAATACTTTGTTGCATCCCTAATGGCTGTAACTTTAATTTAGTTGTAGCTCTCAAAAGACAAAGTAGACTAAGACACCCTAGAGGCTTTAGCAACCTCTGGCTGAGACTAAGTATTACAGAGATATAGTATCAGCCTTATGGCTGTAGCAAACTATTGCTACAGCAGAAAATTTCAACCCACAAAAAGTGCAAATAAACCACCCAAAAAGTGCACTGAGATTAGTAGAGTATTATGGCAGCTTGCCAGCAAATTTTGACGGTTGGAATGTGAGTTATGAATCAAAAAGAGAATAATTTGTTGCATCCCTAATGGCTGTAACTTTAATTTAGTTGTAGCTCTCAAAAGACAAAGTAGACTAAGACACCCTAGAGGCTTTAGCAACCTCAAAGCATCAACAATAGATTCCAAATTGAACAATATTAATATCTCACTAAATCACGTTTACCAATGCAAACAATTTATTTCTCCAATGCAAACTTCAGATTAGTGCCTTTTAAAATGGGTGAATGGAGTCTTCAAAGCATGAGTTAGATCAACAAAATCCCTAGGGGTGTAAACCCTCTTACTCCCTAGGGTATGCAAATCAAACTAAGGTAAATCAAGGAGAGTGTACACCCTTATACTCCTCCTAGCAACCTTGCAACAAAAGACTAGTAAACTAGCAAATGAGGTGCAGCTTAATGGAGGGTGTATGCACTTATAGTCCTCCTAGTGTTTCAATCAACAATAACCATCAAAAGAGCAAGAAAAATTAAAAATTGCAGATTTTCCTTACCAATTTCAAGAGAGATGCAAGAACAAGCCCTAGTTCACCAAGCAAATTACCATTCATAAGCAAGAGAAGAAGTCTCCAAGAGGTGTGCACAACCTTAACTCAAGCATTCACTAAGAGATATCACCAAAAATCATTTGCACAAGAGAGAGATACCAAAATGCCCAGGCGCAAATTTCAACCACTGGTCTTCTCACAATGGGAGAGCTATGATATGAAAATGAAATGAAATAATCTCTATTTATACAAATTCTACAACAAGTGTTTGTCCACTTAATTTTAGGGTAAACCACAAAGTAAAAGGACAACAACCCTTACTTTGCCCCTTTACATTATAAAATTCAAATTTAACCCTAAAATGCACATAAGAAACCCTAAAGAAGCATGACGTCACCCCTTTAGGGAAACGTTTTGGCACTTTTGCAAGTCGTTGGAGTGGAAAGTGAAAGTTGTTGGGCCCTCTAGGGCTTCCTCCTCATGCGTTAGGCCTTTCTCCTCCAAGTCAAACCATCATCCATCAAAACGTGCCAAGTGTCAAGTCAACCAACACCAACACCCCAACCCTAGCCCCAAAGTGACGTCAACCTCATCAAAAGTGATGTTTTAGCCTCGAGCAAATCGTTGGGCTAGCAAAGGGCTAGGTTAGGTCCTCCAAGGTGTCTCCTCAGGCCTCCAAAGGTTGTCATCGTCTCTAGTGTGTGGGCCATGGCATCCAACCTGTGGGCTTCAAGCCCCAACGAAGCCCAAGCTAGGCTTGTTCTTCCAAACCTGTCCACCAACTATGTCCTGCAAAGACAATGAATACGCCCTCCAAGGATATCAAGTCAAATGCATCATGATAAGTAAATCAAATCAATAAAAGAGTCATCCAAGCATGTACATCCAAACTACCTCATCAAAATAAACAAGTGCTCAAAGACCCTAGGCAATTTTCCAAGTTTAGGTATGGGAGGTTTGACAAAGCGACCTTTTGGGTGAATCGTGCCTCAAGTTTAGGAGTGTTTTCCAAGCGAGCCCCACTCTAAGACATGTGGACAAAGAGACATGGATGGGGGCAAGACTCTTGGGCATGGGGTTCATGACGTACAAGAGGCCATAGTATCTCATTTATGGGTCCCTTTGTAGAGGGTGTGTTGCACCTTCGTTTTCAATGCAACCTTTTTCCAAGCCCATTTATTGCCTTTTATTCTTTTTAAGATGTTTCCAAGTTGAAGCCAAGGTGGGGCTTCTACCTAAGCATGAAAAACAATGCCCACCTTGACTCTACCCTGGTCACATCATGCTTCCCCAAGTTGAAACCATGTGTGGGGCTTCTACCTAAGCATGAAAAACAGTGCCCACACATGCTCCACCTTCGTTGGAATTTTGCATTAATTATTTTTTTACGGGTCCCATCAGTTTCTTATGAGAGAGATTTCATTGTCCTCGGGATCCCTGGGCGAGCATCTAGAAGGTTCATGATCGGCTTTTATCTTTTGCTAGCTACAAGCCTCTGGGCCTTCAACCCCTTCTTCCCATGAAATGAGGAACAATCCCTTCTTGGGTTTGTTATCCACCGAGTTGCACTAGCTGGATTTGCAGATGAGCCGCCAAAGACTGAGCAGTCAGATGCTCAAAAGTCAGTGTTCACAAATTCAGCAAGTCTATCAGAGCACCATTTTTCCGCATTTCCATCCCTCCGGGACATTGTAATAAACGACTTGAGCATGAAAGTTGTAAAAGACTATTGGCCACCTAAGACCTGGGCATGAGCATGTACTCTAGAGTGTTTTTTTTCACTTGTTAATTATTTCTTGTCGTTTAGGCGATTAATAATTTCTAAGTTTTTTCACTCAAATTGACTCCAAAGCTGGAGTATGTGCTAGTGGTTAGGCCTTGGCATGGTATAACCAATGTCTAGTGTCTAAATGTATATGAGTTCATGCTAAGTCATGTCTATTGAGTCATATGGAAATTGCGCTAAGTCCCCCATAGGGTTTTTTTAATGTTTTAGTCAAATAAAAAATTTCCCGTAAAACGAACATTTTTAATGTAAAAGTCAATAAAATTGTAAAAAATGGCATTAGTCAATGTCAAATGCCATAATTGTGCTCGTTTTCTAAGCCAAAGCACCCCCTAAACCCTTAAGCCCCCTTTGTTGAGGCAAAAAAGTGATTTTAATCACTCAAAAATGTAATTTGCTCTCAAAAAGGCCAAAAAGGGATTTTTAATTAATTTTCCTAAAATTTAGGGGAATTCCTGAAATTTGGATCTTTAAAATAAAAAATCTCCATTAAAATTTAAATATTTTATGTATTTTTTAGTAAATCAAGTCGTTGAAATCAGATCGGTCCGAGTCAATCCGAGTCTGAGTTGACCCTCGATAGATTCCAAGTCCGAGTCCGAGTCTGAGTTGACCCTCGACCGATTCCAAGTCAGAGTCCGAGTTTTAAAACATTGTTACTATCAAGTACATTATTGAATATAAGATCTTGTCACAAGATAATGGATACACTAGACAATACTACAGTCAATACAGCATGAGACATCCCTTAAAATTTCAGTACAAGATAAACAGAGGTACAACTTTTAACCCGTGAAAGTTGAAAACTTTAAAGAACTCTCCAAACTGCTTCTAGCCCTAGATCTAAAAACACATCTGCTAACTGAAAAGCACAAACAGTAAACTTATAAGAATTTGCAGCACTCAGAAAATCATCTTTGTTTTTCCTTATTAATTCAAGAAAGGGAAACAGTACACATACTGAAAAACTGAATATCAAACAGAAAAGAGCGCCCTCTTGTCTTTATAACAAATGCAGAGATGCTAACAATAAATCTAGGCTACTTGCATCAAGTTTGACAATGTCAAAAACTAACTCAAGATGCCTAGGATATAACACCTTCATGAATAGAGATACCAAGAAAAGCACATCTTACTGAAGTGAACTAGGCACCTACATCTCCTTGGTAAATGCACCTTTCCTGGAATATAACTATCCTCATGCACATACAATACTCTCCTAGTGAACTGTGCCTATCTAAGTTTTATCTCCATGTTGATCTAATTCTAGAGCTGAACTGAAGATCTAATTTTTTAACGGAACTGATCTCAACTGAACTAACAAATCTATCTATGGTCAGCACATGCATGTGCTTTCATTGTTGAATCCTTAAACATTGTTGCACCCTCAACTACTATTACATATTGCTACAGGTACATTGCTGCTACAGGTAAGTTGCTGCTACAAGGACACTAGGGAGGAACTTGAGGAAAAACAGGTACATATTCTAACACTCCCTCTTTGCGAGGAAAGTGTTCTCACCCAGCCCAAGCCTCTCCCACAACATCTCAAACTTCCCCCTAGCCAAGGGATTCGTAAAAATATCAGCAACCTACAAATCTAAAGGAACATACTCTAGGATAATTGCACCCTTCTGAACTCTGTCCCTGATGAAATGACACCGGATATCAATGTGCTTTGAGCAATCATGAAACACTAGACTCTTAGAGAGGTCGATGCAATCTTGATTATCACAGTAAACAATTGTGGGCTCCAACATCTGATCAAGCAACTCTCCTATCAATTTGCAAACCCAGATAGCCTCAAAAGTAGCAATAATTGCTGCCATGTACTCTGCCTCTACGGAACTAAGTGCAACTAAGGACTGCTTCCTACTAAACCAAGATATAACTCCTGAACACAAACTAAAGCAACACCCTGAAGTACTCTTCATTTCAACTGCATCTCCTGCCCAGTGAAAGTCAACAAATCCATGCAACAATAAATCAACATATCTATACCTGAAAGCATAGTGAACTATGCCCTTCAAGTATTTGAGCATGTTTTTTGCAGCCCTCCAATGAATCTGTTGGAGCTCAATCATGAACTAGCTCAATTTGTTCGCTGCAAAACAAATATCATGACTAGTGTTCACTAGATACATAAGGGAATCAATCAGTTGCCTGTATAAAGAAAAGTCTACCAAATCTGGATCTAAGTCAACAGATAATTTCAGATTTGGGACCAAAGGAATGGCTAGACGTTGACAATCCATCATCTAAAACCTCTTCAAAATCTCTACTGCATACTTTCCCTGAGGAAAACTTCCCCAGAACCCTGCCAAACCTCTGCACCCATATAATACCAAGCCTATGTAAGTCACGTTAAATTCACTTGCTAATTTCTTCTTGCACCATGCTATGAGCTTTTCTGAATTACCTATCAGGGACAGGTCATCTACATACAGCACTCGGATAAGCAGATCAGATTATCAAACAAATAATACAAGTTAGGATTTGTGGTAGTCTTAGAGAAGCCCAAACTCTATAGGTACTCATCAACCTATGAGTACCAAGCACATGGTGCCTACTTCAGCCCATAAAGGGCCTTCTTCAACCTGCACACATGGATATCTTGCCCATGCACCTCAAAACCCCAGTTGATTAATGTATACTTCTTCCTCAATCAGACCATCAAGAACAGCTGTCTTAACATCCATCTGATATAAAGGCCAACCAAATACTAATGCGAAAGACATTGGTTTTGATGGAAGTATACCTAGCAACTAGAGCAAAGGTCTCCTCATAGTCGATTCCCATTTTCTAGGAGAATCCTCTTGCTACGAACCTGGCCTTATACTTCTCAACAATGCCATCAGCTGCATGCTTCACTTTGTACAACCACCTAGAATCAATCACTGACTTCCCTACTAGTCTCAACACTATCTCCCAAACATCATTCTTCGGGATGGAGTTATACTCCTCTGCCATAGCATCCTACCATATTTGCACCCCTATCGCCTCCTCATAACTAGAAGGCTCTGCATCAATCATGGAAGACAATGGTGCAACATAATTAGGAAACTTCTTAGAAGGATGACTCACCCAGAAAGAAGTCTCAGCTAATCCTACTTGCTCATGTGCCTCTTGTAATGTCTGGGTAAACCATTTGGGCCTCCTCACTGAACTAGAAGACAAACTAGTTTTTGTACCTACACTAGAATCTTGCTTATTTGAATTTGATTAATCTGGAATCTATGGATTAGTCTTTGGGGCAGAAAGCTTCTCTACCTCCTCAATCTCTACTAGAGGCTCCTGAGACATAGAGAACCCTGCATCCTTGTCAAACTTGACATCTTAGCTTACAACTATCTTCCACTAGGGTGGAATGTAGACTTTGTAAGCCTTAGAAGGATTGTCGTATCCCATAAAAATACCCTTCAAACTAGAGGGTTCCAATTTATCTCTTTTCTCCTCAAGAATATGAATATATAAAAGACAACCAAAAATATGGAAATGTGACACATGTGGTTTCTCACCAATAAAATCTTCTTCTTGTGGCTTGTCCATCAATACCCTACAAGGACACATGTTCATAATATAGACTGTTGAGCAACATGCTTCTTCCCAAAGACACATCGACAAATCTAGGTCATGAATCCTTGCCCCCCGGTGACTATGATGGACATGTTCTTCCTCTTTACAACCCCATTTTGTTGTGGGTTGTAAGGCACTGTCAGCTCCCTTTCAATCCCTATTTCCCTCCAGAAAGTGTCAAACTCCTTTGAGGTATGCTCTCCTCCTTTATCCAATCCCAACACTTTAATCTTCTTTCCTTTTTGATTTTCTACAAGAGCTTTAATCTCTTCAAACTTCTCGAAGACCTCTTGGTCTACATGAAGTAAATCCAAGTCTTCCAAGATGTATCCTCAATAAATGTTACTCGATGGTGAAGTTGAAGTCATGGATCCACATATTGTTTGAATGTATCATATCAAGAATCTCTCTTGACCTATGCTCACTACTTGGAAAGCAGTCTTGGCATGCTTGCGGAGAGTAAAGCCCTTGCAAACTTCGATCTTCTCAATCTTAAATTCCATCAAATCCCTACACAATGTCCTTCAAGATAGGCATAGTGTAAGTGATCCAACCTCTTATGCCAAAGCATGCACAAGTTGTCAATGTCACACACTAGGGCTCTCACTAGATTTGCCAACAACCTATACAAACCACCCTCCCGAACACCTATGGCAAAAACTCAACCAAGATCCAAGCATCTCCTCCAAATGATGACTTGCTAGTCATCAAACTACGCAACACATCCTAGGTCTATCATAACTAAAATTGAAAGTAGATTCTTAGTCAAATCAAGAACATATAAAACACCGCTAAGCTCAAGAACATCAACTCAGGGCATCTGGATGAGATGAATCGCACTACTACAATTGGATACGTGTCATCATCACCAAGCTCCACTTGTATGCTTGCCTCTTCCTCTTGATTTCTACTAAAAGCCTTCTTATTGAAGGCCATATGTATGGATGCTCCACTATCCACTATCCACATACCATTCGACATGAGACATGATGTTATATGAAAGGCATGAGATCATGGAGAACGTTGTATCGAACTTGGATGTAAGCTAATCCACTCCAGCAAAGACTTCTGCACTCCCTGTAAATTGTTTGCCCTTCCCCTTCTTCCTCTCAAGACACTAAGAAGCATAGTGACCAAAACTCTAACACATGAAACATTTGATATGGCTAAAGTCTTTCTTGCCTTGATTCGAGGAACCCAAATCTTGCTTCTTTCCTCTCTGACCCTTCCTGACTCCTCCTTTCTTACTACTCTTCTTCACCCTGTCATTGAGAGGTAGATCTTGCTCTTCCTCCTCTATACTTGCAACTACCTCCGACATGCGAAGCTTATCTTGGGATCAAACACCTCAGACAAAATGTTGCCAAGAATATGAAAACCCATTCAAGGCTACGGGTACCAACTCTTCACTCTTGACCTCTTCTCCAATTTTTGCATGTTAATCACAGAGTTTGACAATATTCATCAAATAATTGCCTACAGAATCTGTCTTACTCATCCAAGTGGCTCTGAGTTTATTCCTCATATGCATCTTTCAATTGACATTCTCACTCTAATATAGTGTGACTAAAGCATCAAACATCTCCCTACCAGTTGTCTTTCCATCGATATGAGGGATCAAGTGATCCTTCACCAAGTCGAGGATGACTCACTTTTGTTTTGTCATCTTCTTGTCATACTCTACCAACAAGGCAACATCTATAGCAAGTGCAACCTCCTTCTCCACAAGATACCAAAGTTCATGCTCCTCCAAAAGCATCTACAACCAACACTTCCACAAAACGAACTTGGAAGGGCCTTCCAATTTGTGTTTGTATCTAACACTGAAGAAAGTCATACCATTGAGTTACTAGAGCATCAAATATCTCCTTACCAATTGTCTTTCCAGCAATATGAGGGATCAAGTGATCCTTCACTGAGTCGACGATGACTCACTTTGCCTTTGTCATCTTCCTGCCATACCCTACCGACAAGGCAGCATATGCAGCAAGTGCAACCTGCTTCTCCACAAGATACCAAATCTCATGCTCCTCCAAAAGCATCTGCAACCAACACTTCCAGAGCATGAAGTTGGAAGGGTCTTTCTATCTGTGTTAGTATCTAAGACTGAATGTAATCATACCACTGCTGCTAGAAAAACAGACCAGCAACCTAACCCAACCATCGCTGGTCCACAGTGCTTTTCCCAAGAATGGATCTAGAGCATCCCACCCCTGAAACCTTCCAACAACTTCCTACCCAGGTAGAAGCCCTACGATCCATACACAGATTCCTAGAGGGTTTCAAAAAACACCCTCTGATACCATGTTAAATTTCAGTACATGGTAAAGAGACCTGCAAGTATTAACCCTATAAAGCTGAAAACTTCAAAGAACTCTTAAAACTGTTTCTAATGCTACATCTGAAAACACCTTTGCTAACTGAAAAGTACTGACAGCAAAGTAATAAGAATTTGTAACACTCAGAAAATCATCTATGCTTTTCTTTATTAACTCAGGAAAGGAAAACAATACACATACAGAAAAACTGAATATCAAACAGATAGGAGTGCCCTATTGTCTTTAATATTTATAACATGAGCAAAGGGACTAACAATAAATCTGGGCTACATGCATCAAGTCTGATAGTGTCAAACCCTAACTCTAGATGCCTAAGATAGAATGCCTTCATGAATAGAGCTGACAAGAAAATCACACCTTACTAAAGTGAACTAGGCACCCACATCTCCTTGGTAAGTGAGCCCTTCGTAAAATAGAACTATCCTCATGCACACGCCCTACTCTCCTAGTGAACTGCACCTATCTAAATCTGATCTGCATGTGAATTAATTTTAGAACTGAACTGAACTGAAGACAGAAATAACACATATATCTATGGCTGGGCGTCCATCCACGTGCCTTCGTTGTTGGATCCTTGAATACTGCTGCACCCTCACCTACTGCTACAGACTGCTCTAGATATGCTGCTGCTACTGGCTGCTACAAGTACGCTGGGGAGGACTTAAGGAGCAACAGGTAGATATTCTAACATACAATACACAATGTTTCTATTAAAACATTTGATATAAATTTATATGAGTAGTTTTATCGTGAAAATCTTATTTAAAAACAATAAGCCAATGGATCAAGGTGTATGCATTTAACTGGTAGAAGCAGCCATAAATACTGAACATTCCTGCATGGATTCCTTCTCAAAATTTAAAAAAAGAATGTGATATTTCATTACGCCTTTGTTGCCATACAAGAAAAATGGCTTTAGCGAATAAATCTAACTAGCAAATCATATAAGATTATTACATAAAAACCCTTTTAGGAAACAAACTAAGAAGAAAAGCAACAATTTTTCTCTACCTTCCAGTCGCATCTGCCTTTACTGTAGCGAGAATACCCTGCCAATTACCTGCCAAAATATTCTACACAACCAGAAAAAGGAACAATTATGCTCTGAATGAAAGCAAAAGCTTACAATTATGAACAGAAAATGCTCGTTCATGAAACTCAAGTACCTCATATAAACATAAACTTACAAAAACTCGAAAAAAGAAAATTCCACTTCTTTCGTGTTATAAAGATTTCTTTCATTAAACAGAAAGAACACACACCAATATCAAATCAATACTACAAAAACAGTTCTTACAATCCATTGTTTGACCTTCCATGCTCTTTATGTCAAGGAGCAGAGATCGTATTATTTTCAAAACTGTTTTCATGTGATAGGGGACTGCTTTTTGGTCCAAAAAAGCACCACAGACGAGTAAACATCATTAGGTTTAATTCTAAAAGGGCTAGAATCCCTGAGAATAGCAATAATAAATAAAGTGAAGTATGAGTTACACTCCAAGAATAGGGCATCCAAAAATAGCAAGATCATCTCCAAAAGGGGGTGCATTATCCTAAGACAGAAATAGCATGAATGATGCCTAGAAAACATGCATGGGAAGTGTTATCACTTGAATCTGCACAGGATTGGGGATTGTTGTAGCCAAGGGGATTTTGAAAGGAGTGAGGCTGTCAGCATACAAAATTCAGAGAAAATAACAGATTTTTGAAGTTGTTCTAGCTGCAGAGGTTGAAAGAATAACACATGAAAACATTGTAGTTTGAACATATGTCTTCTACTGATGTACAGAATGATGGTTGTGTTGATATTATCGTAGCTGCGGGAGGTATTAAACCTCCACGTGTAACCCTGACAAGAATAGAATATTCTGGCAAGCAAGAAGAAACCCTAAAGCATTGGACATAACCCTAGAAGACAAGTCGGCTAAAGGAAATATTTAATATTGAGTTTTTAGCCTCCAGAATGAGAAGTCGGCCCAGACAGCTAAAGAGGAGCAGTATAAATACAGGACGCCAGATCTCATTTGGAAGACATAGCTAGCAACTGCAGAAATTTAGTAAGTGCGCAAGTTTGGAGAGTAGTTGCAACTGCAGCTACTGCAACTAGTATTTTCGGTTTTAGGCATGGTCTTTCTCTTGGTTATGGTTTGGACTTTCTGCCTTGTGCACTAGCTCTACAGAGAGGTACGCTACATTGATTGGCTTTTGGATCTAGGGTTTTCTTCCAGAATTATTCTCTTTGTCAAGGTTAAGGTGCTCAGGGGTGGCTTCGGCAAATGGTTGGGTGACAATATTGCTATATTGTCTATGGTTCAACGAGCACACCTATTATTTCTAACAAGTTATGGGCCCACACTATCTTCGGACAATCTAACCGCTGGAAGATAGATTGGGAGGATTTGCTCAGTTACAGTTGCAGTTGCAGTCAAAGTGTTTGCTACAGCAACGAAACCCTAACCCTCTTGTTGAGGCACCTTAAGTGAAGAGATTGACCTAATTTCTAGATAGCCTAGTGTGCCCTAACCTAGTGCACCTCCTAGTACTCTCAACAAGCTAAGACATCAAGTTTGAGTTTTTGGTCAAAGTCAAAGGTTGACCAAGACAAAGCAATCATGACTTACTCTATGAAATCAAAAAACAAGTTAGAAGGGGCTTCTAACTTCAGAGCATGGAAGACAAGGATTGATCTCATCCTTGTCAAGAATAAAGTTTTGGATATCATGAAAGGAAAGATCGTGGAACCATAGTTTGAAGAAGGAAAAGAGAAGGAACCTCAGAACATCGCAGTTATGGAGAAGTTCAAGAACAATGACATCAATGTCATGAGTATCATAGTGGACTTTGTAAAAGACCACTTGATACCCTGCATCTCTCATCATGACTCATCTAAGAAGATGTACGATGCCCTAACTAATCTCTTCTCAGTCAGAAACATTGGACAAGTAATGAGTCTAAAGAATGAGCTTTGTGACATGAAAATGAATGATGATGAAAGCATAACATCATACTTTGTGAGAATCTCTCAGTTAAGAGATCAACTACAAGCTATTGAAGAAATCATTTCAAGGAACTAGTAAATATAGTACTGAACAGCCTTCCCAAGACATGGGATGCATTTGCCGCAAGCATAAACACAAGAACGGAGCATCTCACATTTGAAGAACTTTGGACTTCTTGTGCACAAGAAGAATCAAGGATTAGCACAAAAGAGAAATCCCAAAAGAAATACGATGATCAAGCCTTCACAGCAAGATTCAAGAATTTCAGGAATAAGAGGAAGTTTGGCTTAAGGAAGGAAGCAGACGAAGTATCAGTTGCCAAAGAAAGGGAACCCTCAAAGAAGGCCAAGCAGGATAAAACATACTTCTTCTTCTAAGTCAAGGTAACAATATTCTTCAAAGTTCTTGTACATACCATGTTTACATAGTTTCTGTACATATCTTGCATATCTATTTCTTAGAAGATAAAATGTTCAAGTGAAACAATACCTATGGAAGAATAACAAGGTAAGGATTGATATCACGATGACTACAAGTCAAGCAATACACATGAAAAGATGAAGTACTTTGACAACCCTTGGTAACAATTCCTGTGGAAGCTATTATATAAGTAACAACTGCCAGATAAGCCGAAATCAAAATCAAACTTGAAGAGACCCAGAAGAATTCAAAACAGAAAGAAGTCAACAATCAAGAGGAAATTAGAAAAAGACTTGTGACACTTTGCAGAAGGAAATAAGGATGCAGACGGAAGCATGGACTCTCTTAGATGGAGGGAGTTGATTACAGAATTCCAAAAGAAGAGCATGCATTCATGAATGAAGCAAGGATTAGGAGGGAGCTAATCCTAAATGATATGATCCATTGAGGATTATGAAGTATCTATCCATGTTCCAATTGAAAGTAGCAGCGATGATAAAAAGCACGTGTTCAGTTTGACTCTAGAAGAAGTCTTCTTCGAAAAGAAGCCTTAAAGTATCCTTAGTTGTCCATCTACATCCATGATTCTATGATGAAAGGAATAAGTTGGAATCCTCAGGGCATATAGAAGAACCCATGAGCCAAGAGTTAAAGAGGGACATGAGGAAGAACATGAAGATTCCAAGAAAGAAAGAAAAGCAAGAACAACCAGTTATTATACTGAGAATCACAAGACTACCAGTTTGGTTTGAACCCACTAAGAAGCAATCGAGCAGAAGAAAAGGAAGTTATGATAAAGAACAGTGTATGTAAGAAAATGTGAAAAAGACTTATGAATGAAAGCATTTCAAGATTCAGAGGTTCTTCCAGAAGGAAGGAGAAGACTATGAGAACAGCTTGTTCCAGTAAACCAGATATACCTCTTGTAGTATCCATGGATTGGAATTTACATGTAAAAGATTGTTCTTCCCAATAAAGCAAGTGAGAAAGAAGCTTATACCAGAAAGAGACCCGTGTATGCAGATATAAGAAGACCTTGTATGGATTCAAACAACTTGATGCAGAGTATCTCATATACAGCAGAAACGTGGTGAAAACTTTCTATGACAGAGATAGTGTATCAGAATAATTACTCAGAAGTCTGGGATGATGGATTGCTAATCCATGGCAAACTCTCTTGATGACAAAGAAGTGCTACTTGGATATGTTTTAGTTTGAGTCTTGCCACGTTATCATGAGCGAGCAGGAAACATAAGTGTTGAATTCGACCATGATATATTGTAATGATAGAGCTATATGAAGCCTTCAAAGAAATCCAGTGTTCCATAACAGACTGAAGTACATTGAGATCAAGCATTATATTCTTCGTGATGAAGTCCAGAAAAGAGAAGTGGTTCTCCAATATATCTCCACAGATGAGCAGATAGCAGATATTTTTGGTAAAGCCTCTGTCCAAGATGAAAAGTTTGCAAGTTGGGGCTCATGGAGACGACTTCCTTATTGAAAAAGGAAGAGATTAATCCTAGGTTGGGAGGGAGCATTGATGTGTTATTGATTTATGGACAGTCATTTTTCAGTTCAAAAAATGGTCCAGGATGAGTAGTTCCTTTCCAGTTCGGAAAGTGGTTTGAGATTTCTGACAGACAGGCATTTTCCAGTTCAGAAAATGGTCCAGATCGGACAGTCATTTTTGTAATGAAAATGGTCCGATAGATTGTTGATGTACCATAGACAGCGATTCCCCTTGTGGCCAGTGTAGGGGAATGGTCTAGGACAGTCATTCTTCTTGGCAGTCACGCTAAATAGTGGTCAAGTAGAATGGTCTGCCTCGTCGGGCAGTTATTCTTTCAAAGTTCATAGCTGTGAGCAGTTTCGAAGAATGGTTCGTTTTGGAGGTTGGTGCAGGACAGTCATTTCCATTAGCAAATGGTCCGGACAGTTATTCCCTAGGGCAGACTCATTCTCTCCAGGTTGCACTATGATTAGTGCCGGAGGAAAGGCCCAGTTAAGTGAATGGTCCAAGTTCAGCAATCAGGGACAGGCATTCCCTAGGGCAGACTCATTCTCTCCAGGTTGCACTATGATTAGTGTCCAGGCTCAGAAATCAGGGAAAGTTATTCTTCTGTGCTTGAGAAGAATAGTCCAGATAGCCCATCGCTGATGTTTTACTTTTTGAGGGCAGATGCTCTTCCAGATCTAACAGATGTGAGTGGAAGAATGGCCCAGATGACTCAGTTTATATCATGATATTGTTTTATGCAGGTTGATATCAGATGATATGATTGTTGTGGAGACTGTATGTCTCTGGACAATGGATGTATGCTACTGTGGTGGATGTGTTCCACTGGTTGTGACTATGCGTCACTAATTAAGTAATCGTGTGCTACTTAGTGTGGTTGTGTACCATTGGATAGTAGTTGTGTACTACTATGGATAGACACAATTGTGTTCTATTGAATGGCATTGTTCTGATTGCCATGAAGACTATCAGTAGTGTTGGAAATGATTATCAGCTAGATGGATAGTCAGTGTGCTGGTGGACAGACATTCTCCAGGCGGAAAATGGTCCAGTTCATTTATTCTTCTAAGACGTATGTCTGGATTAGAAGAATGGTCTTTGTAACCCATGGCGTGGCTTCCAGCATTTGTTGGAATAGTTATTCTTCTAGGACATATGTCCGGATTAGAAGAATGGTTCTTGTATCACTCTGTGGAGTGAGTGACTTATCCAGCATCATGCTTGATTACTCAGATGGAGTATGGATTTGAGAGATGATACAGTTGATGCCATCAGATGATACTGATAGTGATGATGTTGCTCGTGATTTGATCATGAGATAGCATGTGTGGCTATGATGATGCTACCGATTGAATGGTATGTTTGTGCTCAAGACCATTACCTTTAAATACCTCCCTAGCTAGGAGGGAGTGCTAATATTATGGTAGTTGCGGGAGGTATTAAACCTCCACGTGTAATCCTAACAAGAATAGAATATTCCGGGAAGCAAGAAAAAACCCTAAAGCATTGGACATAACCCTAGAAGACAAGTCAGCTAAAGGAAATATTTAATATTGAGTTTTTAGCCTCCAAAATGAGAAGTCAGCCCAGACAACTAAGGAGGAGCAGTATAAATACAAGACGCCAGAGCTCATTTGGAAGACACAGCTTGCAACCGCAGAAATTTAGTAAGTGTGCAAGTTTGGAGAGTCGTTGCAGCTACAGCTAATGCAACTAGTATTTTTGGTTTTAGGCTTGGACTTTCTCTTGGTTATGGTTTGGACTTTTTGCCTTGTGCGCTAGCTCTAGAGAGAGGTACGCTGCATTGATTGGCTATTGGATCTAGGGTTTGCTTCCGGAATTATTCTCTCTGTCAAGGTTAAGGTGCTCAGGGGTGGATTCGGCCTACGATTGGGTGACAATATTGCTATATTGTCTATGGTTAAACGAGCACACCTATTATTTATAACAGGTTGCACCAGTGTTACCGGAAGCGCCCCCCCCCCCCTCGCTCCGGCCTCAGAAGCTCGCTCCGAGTGAGTTCGCTCAAGAAGCTGGGTAGGAAGCCAGCTTCCGAAATCCGGAAGCGCGCTTCTAGATTTCAGAAGCTCACTTCCGGGTTAAAAAATGCGCTTCCTGCCCAAAGACTCATTTTTTTTGTTTTTTTGAGTAGAGTTAGAGTGTGGAGTGTGGTTAGGGATGGGTTAGGGGAAAGTGAGGAGGGAATAAAAGATATTTCCCCCCTCAATTCCACCCACCCTAGTAAGTAAATGAAAGATAAAGGAGAATGTCACTTTTACTTAAATTTTTAACATTACCATTAATTGTTTCAGGATGTTTGAGAGTGGTTCCGACCTCATTGGACTTCATATGGAGAAAGTAGAATTTTAGGTCTCATGCAAAATTCAGCA
>ML801799.1:56844-76324 GCA_009831015.1 Picea engelmannii
CACCTCCCAACCACCCTGGATTATGAATATGAAATACTGAAACCTATTACAGTGATATAGTGTTCAATAACAGCTTACCAGTCTCATCACTGTTCTGCAAGATTTTGCTACTCAAACTTCCTCACTGTCTTCCAGCATGCATCCGCTGCCCATTCTGTTCTTCTACTTTTTATGCTCTGTGCGCCATGTCCATTCACTGCACAGTTCTTCTTCTGTTCTATTCAGCTGCTGCACTCTGCTCCTTCTCCACGCATGAATCAACAACAACATCCACAGCAACTCCAGCAGCAGCATCTCTTCTCTGTACCGTGTATATATAGCTTCTGTGCACCTTGTGCATGCAATATTCGCCATTCCTCTGCATGCTCACACCGCGCCAATTTCCTCCACATCTCAAGTGCTTTGCCTGATCATCATCGCAACTCTTTAGCTTCTCTGGTGGTTCCCACCACGCGTCCAGCATCACTGGGTGTTCTGCTAAGATTCCTCAACCTCTCTGGCAATTGAGACTCTTCGTCTTCTCTGGCACAGTCGAGCTTATCCTTTACTTTTCAGTTACAGACTTCAATGCTCATCCACCTGTCAATCCCTCTAAGAATCGTCTTCCTTCACTAGACGAAGCTTGGTGACTCTTCATCTCCTCTGGCGATCACACAGAAGTCTCTTCGAATTCTCTGGCAGAGACCATCAATGGTTTCTAGCAGTTACACTGCGAGGAGCAATATTAGCCCTCCGATTATGCTCAAATTCACCTGCACCGTTGGATTGGCTCCATGCGATCTTGATTTCATTTCGGCATTCGACAATTCGGCATTCGGGTGACCAAGTGTCTAGACACTCCCAGTCGCGATCCCTGAAAAGGAGCTTGGTTGCTCTAGCTCTTTCCTCCATCTCTCACCGATGTGACCAAGGGCTGTGACCACAGCCTTTATTCAACAACTGCATTTGGTAATTTCGTGTTTCGGCACTTCGGCACTCCTGTGGTTATGTTTCTTGCCTCTCCAAGTCGCGATTCGCGAAACTCCGAAATGGAGTCGGATCAACGGTCCAGAATCTTGGTGTATTGACGGTCCAGATCTTATCGTGAGTTCGCATCTCGCAATTCCTGTGATGGAGGGTCTCGTCACTCCAAGTCGCGATAGGCGAAGCTCCGAGATGGAGCTCAGATCGACGGTTCACGTTCTTGGTGATCCGACGGTCCTGATCTTTTCGCGATCTCGCATCTCGTTGTTCCTTAGATGGAGGTTCTCGTCACTCCAAGTCGCGATAGGCGAGACTCCGAGATGGAGCTGGATCAACGGTCCAGAACAAACCTCGATCTGACGGCTAAGATAGTTTCGCGATTTCGCATATCGCGAATTCGAGAGGTTAGGGAACCCCGTTCCTTTGACTTCCCAGTCAGCGACATGACGATCTTTCGCCACGTGTCCTATGATTCGACGGTCCAGATCTGATCTTGATTCAACGGCTCAGATCATATCGCAATTTCGGCATTCTTGTTGCAAAGTGTTTCGACACTCCAACTTCCGGTATCCGAAACCCCGATAGCCAAAACTCCGAAATGGAGTTGGACCACCGCTTCGATCTTGCACTTTAAAGAACGTGCAGGTTCTTCCTGATCCAACGATGGTCGGACCCTGCACTCAGATCTAACGCCAGAGATCTGTCCTCCATCTTTGCGCTCCTCCTGTCTAGATTCAGATCTGACGGTCATCGGGAATTTTGAATGGGATCCAACGATCAATGTCGCTTCTCTGCCCGAGCTTACGCATCCTCCTTACTTAGAAAAATTTCTAAGTGTCAAAGGCCTCGACCTTTGATCCACCTGAGATCCTGAGTACGCTATCTCTCTTGAGCTTTGGCAATGAGTTAACCTCGTCCCTGGTGCACACCTACGCACTGCGTGCGACTCTGCGCTAATTTACGTTGTTCCTGTTTTGCCATCGATGCTCACACTGTTCTTGCCATCAATGACAAGCACACACTCTCTATAAAACATGCCAACAAAATCGAGGAACTTCTAGTAGATTGGGATATGTTGGACATAAATCCTCGAAGAGGGAGACATACTTGGTCAAACATGAGATCGGGGCAAGGGCATATAGCTTCCAAATTAGACCACTTTCTAATACACGGTAATTTTCTCAACATAAATTCTTCTATCAAATAATATATCCTTCCCTCTCTCATTTCTGATCACAAACCCATCTCTTTGCACATTCATGAAATTCCTAAATATGGGTCGCTTCCTTTTTGTTTCAATCCTATATGGCTCAACCATCCTGAGGTGCTCTCTTTTATAGAATTGACTTGGAAAACTTGGATTCTAGGCACTCTTGTTTTTATTTGGGTGCAAAAACTCATTATGGTTAAGCAGGTTCTCAAACTTTGGGCGAAAACCTCTTTTAATCCGCCAAGAAAGGAGAAAGAACTTAAAATGAAGTTAGATAACTTCAAAAAGGAGCTTGAAAATAAAGATATTATTGTTCAACTGCAAAATGAAGAACTCCTTCTGCAAATTCATTATCAAAGGGTTGTTAGATGTGAAGAAGAATTGTGGCGATTAAAATCGCGTAGTCTTTGGCTCAAGGTCGAGGATAGAAACACAAAGTTTTTCCATAACCAAGCCAAAGCCAGGCAATCAAGGAATAATGTCACTAGCATCACCCTTGAAGATGGAACCAAGGTCTCTGATTTTGCTAGTATTAAAGCAATTGCCAAAAGTCATTTTGCAGATCTTATTTTCCAAGCATGAAGAGGTGGATCCCTCTAATGTTGTCTCAATGCTTGAGCATATCCCCTCCCTCATTTCTGATGAAGAAAATTTGGCCCTTAATCAATTACTAAAGCTGAAATCTCTGTTACCATATGGAGTTTGGGGCCGGATAAAGCCACGGAACAGGAGGGTTTTTCAATTTCTTTTTACAGGCATTTACGGGATTTGATCAAATACGATATGAAACATATGTTGCAATATTCACATCAATCTTTAAGATTAGGGGGTACACCAACTCTTCCTTTCTAGCCTTAGTGCCTAAGGAAACCAATCCCACTTCCTCTGCTAGATTTAGGCCCATCTCTTTGTGCAACTCTTCATACAAAATTCTCACCAAAATCGTAGCTTCCCAATTAAAAAAAATTCTCCCCAAAGTCATCTCTCCCAATCAATGTGGTTTCATGCAAGACAGGAAAATTATGGACAACATAGTGTTGGTTCAAGAAGCCATACATTCAAGCGTCAAGGCAAAAGAAAAAGGTATGGTCATTAAATTGGATATGGCTAACGGATTTGATTGCTTCCGGCATGTTTTTCTATTTCAGGCATTAGAACGTTTGGTTTCAGTCCTCAATTCATAAAGTGGGTGCCTTCATGTATAAGCGGACCTTGGATAGCTCCTTTAGTGAATGGAAGGTGAACAGAGTTTTTTCAAATTAGCAGAGGACTTCACCAAGGATGTCCACTTTCTCCCCTCCTCTTCATCTTTCTGGTTGAAGCTTTATGAAGGAAAATAGAACATGAAAGATTGGATGGGAACCTTCTAGGACTTCAAATAGCTCGAGGAGTCAGAAATCTAAATCACTCCCAATTTGCAGATGACACCCTCTTGTTGGGTGGAGCTTCGGTGGTTATTACTTCTCATTTTAAAGTGGTGATGGATTCCTTTCTTGATGCTTCGGGGGGGGGCAATTAACAACAAAAAATGTCAGAATATGGGTTGGAACACTCCACCTCAAGAGTTGGGTGCGATTTCTAGGATCTTTCAATTTCCATTTGCTGAAAAATGGGCCTCCTTTCGATACCTTGGCATTCCAATTTCTCTGAATAATTCTACATCTCAGGAATGGCTGCCAATTATTGAAAAAATAAATCAGAAGTTTATCCAATGGGGTACCCAATGGTTAAACCCTACTGGAAGAACTATCGTCATTAAAGCAGTCATATCCACTCTTTTGCTCTATCAATGCTCTGTTTTATTAGCTCCTAGATGGAGATTTCTATAAGGTAAGGGAATTTCTCTGGAGAGGAGGGAAAGCTAATCAAAAAAAAATTCACCTGGTGAACTGGAACCAAGTTATCAGTCCCAAGAGCATGGGTGGGTTGGGAATAAGGAGCCTTGAGCTTATGAATAAGGCCATGGGAGCAAAAATGTTGTGGAGGCTTGTTTCAGGGCAAACAGCATGGTGGAAAAGAGCGCTGCTCAAAAAACATTTCAATGGTCCAAGGCAACGGTGCTTAGAAAATCCTCCAAAAGTTTCCCAGGGATCTTCCATCTTTAGGCTTCTTCTTGCAATCAAATCCACTTTTTGTAAAAGTTTGTCCTAGACTCTTGGGAATGGTCGGCATATAAATATATGAGACGACAAAATAATGGATAACGATCACCTCTCTTCACGGCAGGATTTGGATCCCCTGCACTCATGGATGAAGGATCGAGGATTTCTCACTCTGTGTGACATATCGGTAGGGTGCAAATATTCAAAGAATTGGCTAAGCTGGAAACCACTCTCTCTTTCAGCTCCCCTGGTCCCTTTATATAAATTGCTTCTCTTTTCTCTGCATGGATTTGCTCCCAAGAACAGAAGACGTGCATGATACCCATGGCTAGAGCAGTTCTACTTACTCTGTGAACAAGGGATATCACATTTCGCTTGAGGATTCTATCTCTTTTCCTTGTTCTGGCTCATGAGCATCCATTTGGCATAGTGATGGATTGCCCAAAATAAACTTTTTTGTTGGTTATTTGCTCATAGGAAAGTTCTAACTTCTGAAAAATTGTGTAAATGTGCTATTGCATGCAGGACCCTCTCGATATGTTCTATGTCTAAATAAGGAGGAAAGCTCTCAACACTTATTTGTGAACTGTTGTTATGCGAAGGAAGTATGGTCAACGGTCTTAGATAATTTGGGGCACAGGTTTGATTGGCACAATTCTTGCTCAGATTTCTTTGTTCAGTGGTGGAAACGATATCAAGGAAGCTTTAAGCAAAAAGTTCAATTCAAACGAATCTAGGAAAACCTTCCCATATATGTTTGCTAGAGTATTTGGCTATCTCGCAACAAAACAATTTTTCTAGAAGAAAGGAGGCATCCTAGGCAAACGGCGATCAAAGCCCTCTCTTTATTGACAGATTATATGCAACTTTGTTTGAGTTGGTCGAATCAGGAATTAGATGACTGTGAGCAGCGCTGGATGAATAAGTTCAATTTGGGGTCTACTCAGTCTATTAATAAAAGACGAGGCAATAAATTACCTAAATGGGCTATCAGGCTTCCAAATCCTGAATTCAAGGAGTGGCCCTCTCAGCAACAGTCCAATATTCCTTTTTTCGATAGGGCTTCTTGGTACAACCCGGGGGCGGCAAGTGCAGGGAGGATAATTTGTGATCCCGAAGGGAGTACTTTTGTACATTACGATTGGGGATTAGGTAATGTTTCAAACAACTCTGCAAAAGCATATGCTTTGTAGCAAGGCATCAGGCTTGCAAAGGCAAAAGAAATTTGGAAGATCACTATATTGGGTGACTCCATGCTCGTGATCAGGGCTATAATCAAACATTCTGACATGGGAAACAATGTCTTCCTAGGGGTAATATCTCGTACCCTTAGCCTTCTTGTTGAGTTCGAAGACTAGAGTTTTCCATATCAAGCACGAGTATAACAAGGAAGCAAACCATTGGGCAAATTATGGTTCTAGCTTAGGAGAAGATGAAATTATTATCAATGGTGAGAGGGAATATTTTCATATTCCATAGTTCTTGATGGGGTCATTTAATTTGTGGGACGGGTGGCATTGAGAGTGTTGGTTCAGCCATGTGATCGGTTCCCTGGTACATTCTCTCCAAGCCATAGTTAATGCCCTCATTCAAGATGGCTTGTGCGAGCATTGGTTTTATTGGAATTCCGTTGCAACCATGAATTTCATTACTCGTCGTAGTTTTCGTACCTGGTGTGGTTCACTGAGGGAGTAGTGGAGCGTGCTGGTGTGGTTTTTGGATGACCAGTGTTTGATGTTGAGAAATAGTCTTTTGTCGGCCAGATTCCCTCTGGTCTTCCGGGTTCTTCCTTCCAATTTCTCTCTCGGATTTTGGGAATTTGTTGTTTGGAGTCCTAAACTTGCAGACTCTCCCTTGCTCACAAGGTTTAATGTTTTTGGATATGGTGTTGGTTTTGTGAATGGTATTCTGGACCATTTTTTATTTACATTTGTTAACAATCGAGAAGGAGAGTTGGTTGATGGTGGGAGGTGTTGAAATAATGTAACTACAAAGTGTATTCTGATTATTATTGATATATTATTCATTGGATCAATCCCCATTGTGGATTGATCATGTCGGCTATAGTAAAAGGACCAAATCCCCTTTTGCGGATTGGTCATAATGTAATTGTAATAGGCTAAAGAAGAAGTCGGCCCCAGAATATATCAAAGAGGCCCCAGAATATAATAAAGGTGGTTATAACCACCCAGAAGAAGAAGTCGACCCTGCCAGTGAAAGGACACTCCCACACGTGCCAGATTTGTATAAATAAAGAGGCTAGCGCCTCACTTAGACACACACTCACTTGTTCATTGAGAGACAAGTTTTGGAGCTGCAACTGGAGAAGAGAGAGAGAGAGAGGGGCATCTTTAGGAGAGGACTTTCTGTATTTGTTTGAGTTATCTCTTGGCATTGTATTGGCTATCTATAATAAGGAAGTTTTGTTGGATTTTCTTCCCCATGAGGGTTTCCCAGGATAAATGATGTGTCTCTTGTGATTGTGTATTTCTCAGTGATCTTGTCTTATGCTGTTGTTATCTATTGAAATGCAAAGAACTATAATAATGGCTTAAACATTAACATGGTATCAAAGCCAAGCTGAAGAAAGCATCTTTCACAAGAGAAAAGTGAAAAACGTCATTGTTGCCATACATGCAAATTAGGGCTTTTTGTTGGTGAGGTATTTCAGCCCTAAAACCATCTAGAAAAGTGCGCCCTCCCTCAAGGATTACTTTGGCACCCTCAGTGCACCTATTCAGTGGCTAGATCTCTCGGAAAGTGAAACCCTAGTTTCACAAAGTACCAGAAGAACCAAAGTACCAAAGGTACCAGAAAACCAGAAGCACCAGTCCAGAAATCCGCAGATCAAGTTTGGAGGGGTAAAAGTTGGATTTTCTCAGATCCAAGCACACCAGGCTACTCGCCTCAGCCAAGTGCACCTCCTGGTAAGTTCAGAATTTGATTTTGAGCATTTTCATTTTTCGGTCATTTTCCTAGCTCCAGGTAAAAGATGTCTGCAAGCACCAAGTTGGAAGGTGTGGAAAACTTCCGTGCCTGGAAGTATAGGATTGGACTCATTCTTGAAGAGAATGACCTAGCAAGATTCGTCAAAGAAGAAGTGTCGGAATCCGACGAAGCTGCAGACAAAGCAAAGCACCAGAAGGACACAATAAGGGCCAAAAGAATCATTGCAGATTCAATCAAACCACCTGATCCCTTATGTGTCATCAAAGAAGACTCCGAAAGAAATGTTTGATGCCCTAAACGGACTATATGAAGGAAAGAACGTAAACCGGAAGATGAATATTAGAACTCAGCTCAAGAATACAAGAATGCAGAAGGGAGAATCAATCCAAGAATATTTCTCTAGAATATCCCAATTCAAAGAACAACTAGAAGCAATCGGAGATACTATAGACGAAGACAAACTTATAATGACAACCCTAAATGGTCTCACAAGACCTTGGGATGCATTCATCCAACTGATTTGTGCCAGAACAGAGAAACTAAAGTTTGATGGTCTACGGGAAGAATGCATTCAAGAAGAGACAAGAGTAGCTAACCGTGAAGCGTTACTAGCAAGAGATGATGATCAAGCCCTAGCTACTCACACCAAAGGAGGAAGGAAGAAGTCCTACTTCCAGAAAGAAACTTATAAAGAGTCTCAACCCCCAAACAAATTCAATCATAAAGAATCTCATCCAAGGAGATTTCAGAAGAAAGGACAACGTAAGGAAAGAGATTACTCATCTGTACAATGCTACCATTGCGACAAGATGGGACACATTGCGAAATTTTGTCCAGCCAGACAAGAAGAATACAAGAGAAAACATAAGAGGCACCATGCCCATGCAGTCGAAGATGAAGAGCCACCCGCAAAGATGATAAGAGAGCAGATCAAAGACCATGTCTTAATCTCGGCCCTCTCAGGATCAGTAACACCTGGAGAGGACACTTGGCTCATTGATAGTGGTGCATCAAAGCACATGACAAGTCAAAGAGACATTCTCTCTTGTATTTCAGAAAAGAAGTTTTCTCAGAAAGTGACACTTGGAGATGATTACCAATACCCCATCAAGGGAGTGGAGAATCAAACTACAAGCTTAATTCAGGAAATTCAATGAAGATGAAGGACGTAATATTATATATATGTATCAGGTTTGACAAAGAACCTACTCTCCATTTCAGCTTTAGAAAAGAAAGGCTTCAGAGTTGCCTTTATAGATGGAGAAGTTCTTATGTGGGCTAAAGGAGAAACCATAAATGAAGCAATCATCATTGGAAGTGAAGAAAATGGCTTGTATAAGCTAAAGGGTCACTCGGAGGCTGCCATGACCCATGCCATTGAAAAATCATGTGAACTTTGGCATAGAAGATTAGCTCACATCAACTACAAGGTGTTACCATACATATGCAAAGCTATCACAAGTTTACCAGAACTCAAGGTTGACCATGAAGGCGTGTGCAATGGATGTGCACAAGGGAAGAACATCAAGAACCCTTTTCCGAAGAGAGACAGCAAAGCAGAAGGAGTCCTAGAACTCATTCATTCAGATGTGTGTGACCCAATGCCTTCATCCTCCATTAGTGGGTATGTATACTATGTATCATTCATTGATGATTATTCTCGTAAAACTTGGGTGTATTTTTTGAAATCTAAAGATGAAGTGTTCAACAAGTTCAAGGAATTCAAAGCCTTGATAGAGAATCTTTCTGAAAGAAAGATCAAGATACTCAGGTCAGATAATGGAGGAGAATACACCTCAAAAGAGTTTGTGAACTTCTGCAAAGATGTTGGGATCAAGAGGGAACTCACTACTCCCTATAATCCTCAACAAAACGGTGTAGATGAAAGAAAGAACAGAATGATAATGGAAGTTGTGAAGACTATGATCCATGATCAAGATCTTCCTATGTGCTTATGGGCAGAAGCAGCAATGGCAGTTGTATATGTGCAGAACCGATTATCCCATAGTGCACTTGGGTTCAAGACCCCTGAAGAGATGTTCATCGGAAAGAAGCCAGAGGTAAGCCATCTCAAAATATTTGGCTGCCCAATTTTTATACATATTCCAAAAGAGAAGAGAAACAAGTTGGAACCTTCAGGAAAGAAGGGAATATTTGTGGGATATTGTGAGGTCTCCAAGGCCTTCAGAATTTATATACCAGGTCACCGTCACATTGAGATCAACAGGGATGTGACCTTTGATGAAGATGCAGCGCTCAAGAAGATGCCAGCTTGAAGAAGTATATGAAGAGGAACCTGTAATCCCCAGAATTGCAGAATCAGTGAGGGAGGTTCCCAGAGCTACAGAACCAATGAGGGAAGCCGTAACTTCCCCTGATGAGGAAATTCTAGAAGATCATGATATGGTAGAATTTCAAGAACCTCCTCAGATGACGATCTTCCATAAGAGAAAGCCTGAAGAGAGCTTATTCAAGATGGAGAGAAGTATGGTGTTCCCGAAGGAACCACGAGACAGGTGAAAAGACCAAAGCCATTCTCCAGTTATACGGCTTTGATGTGTGATCTCCTAGAGGAGGAGCCTACCTGCTTTGAAGAAGCCATTTAGAGGAAAGAATGGGCAGATGCCATGACAGAGGAATACCAATCCATAATAAAGAACGATGTATGGGAAATAGTTCCCAGACCGAAGAATAAGGACGTAGTATCTTCGAAATGGCTCTTCAAAATAAAACATGTTGTTGATGGAAGTATTGAGAAGTATAAAGCAAGATTTGTCGCTCGTGACTTTTCTCAAAAGGAAGGCATTGACTATGAAGAGACATTCGCTCTTGTATCCAAATACACTTCGATCAGAACCATCATAGCCCTTGCAGCTAAGATGAAGTGGAAGTTACACCAGATGGACATAAAGACAGCTTTCCTAAATGGTGTCATCAAAGAGGAAGTGTATATAGAGCAACCTCAAGGATTTGAAGTTGAAAACAGGAAGTCTCGTGTCTGCAAATTGAAGAAAGCCTTATAAGGATTGAAGCAAGCTCCTAGAGCTTGGTATGGTCGGATAGACAGTTTTCTGACGAGCTTGGGCTTTACCAAGAGTAAAGCAGATTCTAACCTCTACTTCAAGGTTATGAACGATGAGCCAGTGATACTATTGCTATATGTGGATGACTTATTCTTAACTGAGAAGAAAAGCTCATCATCGAATGTAAGAAGAGACTCGCCTCAGAATTTGAGATGAAAGACCTTGGCCTACTACATTATTTCTTAGGTCTTGAGGTATGGCAGAGTCCAAAAAGGATCTTCCTTAACCAAGAGATGTATGCAGTCGAAATCCTGAAGAGATTCGACATGTTGGAGTGCAAGTCCATGAATACACCCATGGAAACGAAGCTGAAGTTGTTGGTCGACACTTCGTCAGAATTGATTGATGCCACACTGTATAGATAGATTATTGGATCGCTGATGTACCTGACAAATACCAGACCAGACATTTGTTTTGTCGTGAACACCTTGAGTCAGTTTCTGGTAGAACCCAGACATGTTCACCCAGTGGCTGCAAAACATGTGATGAGGTACCTTAAGGGTACATTAGATTATGGTCTCAGTTATGATGGAGATCGTGATTTCACATTGAGTGGGTACACTGATTCAGATTGGGCAGGAAGTGTTTATGACAGGAAAAGCACTTCAAGATGTTGTTTCAGTTTGGGATCAGCTGTGATCTCATGGCAGAGTAGGAAGCAATCCAGCATTTCTCTCAGCACAGCGAAAGAAGAATACATTGCTGCGTGTTCTGCCAACTGCGAAGCTATATGGCTTCCAAAGTTGTTGACCGGTCTATTTGACCTAGAGATGGAAGCAACCACGATCCTATGTGACAACCAGAGCTGCATAAAGATGACAAAGAATCTTGTATTCCATGACAGGTCAAAGCACATAGAGATCCGATATCATTACATCCGTGACATGGTGTTGAGAGGAGCCATAAAGCTCCAGTATGTTAGCACGGATGAACAGGTTGTTGATGTGTTGACCAAGCCTCTATCTCGTGTAAAGTTTGAGCACTTTCGAGATAAGCTTGGAATAGTCCGAAAGGACCTTCCTCGAAAAAGGGAGTAGTTGTTGTGATGAGACATCTCTTGCTTCCAGCTTCATTGCTGTGACGTAAAGCAAGACGATGTGATGAGACTAGAACTGTGCTTCCGGCTTAATAGTTGTGACGTAAAGTCAGTCTAGTATCTTGCTTCCAGCTTCATTGTTGTGACGTAAAGCAAGAAGATGAGATGTGACTAGCACTGTGCTTCCAGCCTGAGAGCTGTGACGTAAATCCAGTCTAGTATCTTTCTTCCAGCTTGATAGTTGTGACGTAAAGAAAGACTTTGAGATGAGACTAGCACTGTGCTTCCGGCTTGATAGTTGTGACGTAAAGCCAGTCTAGTATCTTGCTTCCAACTTGATAGCTGTGACGTAAAGCAAGACGTTGAGATGAGACTAGCACTGTGCTTCCCGCTTGATAGCTGTGACGTAAAGTCAGTCTAGTATCTTGCTTCCAGCTTGATAGCTGTGACGTAAAGCAAGACTTTGAGATGAGACTAGCACTGTGCTTCCGGCTTGATAGCTGTGACATAAAGCCAGTCTAGTATCTTGCTTCCAGCTTGATAGCTGTGACGTAAAGCAAGACGTTGAGATGAGACTAGCACTGTGCTTCCAGCGTGATAGTTGTGACGTAAAGCCAGTCTAGTATCTTGCTTCCAGCTTGATAGCTCTGACATAAAGCAAGACGAGCATTGTGCTTCCAGCCTTACAGCTGTGACGTAAAGCCAATCCAGTATTATGATGATGAGCCAGCCTCGTGTTGTGATGATGATGTATTAGTTTTATACTAATCCATATTGATGCAGATGATGATTGCATTCCTTTGAGAATGACGATGTTGCCGATGAAGAAAACTTCCGATGATTTATAGATACGCCAGTCAGTGTTCCAAGATGATATTGATGATGTTGTCCTCCTGATGTTGTTGATGATAAAGGCCTCTCTCTCGTCTGATGTTGCTGTAGAATACCCTTCTTGTTAAGGGGGAGTGTTGAAATAATGTAACTGCAAAGTGTATTCTGATTATTATTGATATATTATTCATTGGATCAATCCCCATTGTGGATTGATCATGTCGACTATTGTAAAAGGACCAAACCCCCTTTTGCGGATTGGTCATAATGTAATTGTAATAGGCTAAAGAAGAAGTTGGCCCCAGAATATAATAAAGGTGGTTATAACCACCCAGAAGAAGAAGTCGGCCCTACGAGTGAAAGGACACTCCCACACGTGCCAGACTTGTATAAATAAGGAGGCTAGAGCCTCACTTAGACACACAATCACTTGTTCATTGAGAGACAAGTTTCGGAGCTGCAGCTGGAGAAGAGAGAGAGAGAGAGGCGCATCTTTAGGAGAGGACTTTCTGTATTTGTTTGAGTTATCTCTTGGCATTGTATTGGCTATCTATAATAAGGAAGTTTTGCTGGGTTTTCTTCCCCATGAGGGTTTCCCGGGATAAATGATGTGTCTCTTGTGATTGTGTATTTCTCAGTGATCTTGTCTTATGTTGTTGTTATCTATTGAAATGCAAAGAACTATAATAATGGCTTAAACATTAACAGGAGGTCTAATATTTCCAGCTATCTTATGCCCTCCAGTTCGGTCATTTTAGGGTCTGAGAGCAAAAATTACTCATGGTTAGGAGCTTATGGTGTTGTTGTTTTGAATTCTGGAGGAGTTCACTTAAGTTTTTTGGACTTTGTACCTCTGAGTTTTGCAAATGCAGATTGTCCTTTCCTCTCTGGGTTCTCCTTCTTGAACTGGGGTTTTGATTTGGGGACTGGCAATCTGGAATGTTTTGTAAACTGTCTTGTCAACATTCTGCATAGTGTGTTAGAAGCTGGTAAGTGGGGCAGTAATTCAAGTTGGTTCTTGGTCTTTGGTTTGGATAATTTGGTTATTGAGGAAGACAACTTGTGGCTAGAGGATTCTTGTGTTTTTTCTCTGGTATTCCAAGCTAAGTCTGGCCTTCTTTCTTTTAGCAGAGGGTTTGCATTGGGTCTTTGCAATTATGTTTGCTTTTATGGTAATGGGTGTGTTTATGGGCTTAGCAATTATGGAAGCAATACACGCACAACTGTTTTAAATTCTGGAACTAGGGAAGTGGAATGCTTGTGGGATATTGGTATTAAAAGCTTTCTTGCCTCTGTTTCAACTAACTTTGACAGGAAAGAAATTTGTGGCTTGGGGCTTGGTTATATTGGTTGTAGTGGTGTCTTGTTTGGTCTCAACATGAAACCTTCTTGGAGGGATATTAAACAAATCCTCCGATGCCGTGAGGAAATCTCTGAAGCAAATCATTCTGCCCTCCACCAGTTATCAGTCAAAGTGGGAAACCTGGAACAATCCTTCGCCCAACACATTGAGAGCTTGGAAACAGAGTGTCAATTTCTGAGAACATTGGTCCTGCCACAACATACTCAATCCATTTTTATCAATCAAGTGTCAGCAGCTTCTCGCCATGGAAATACAGAGGACGGTCAGGGGGGTCTTGGTGTTGCGCCAATGGAAGGAAAAGAAGAATCTCCACTACAAAGTGGAGCACACGAGGTGTCAGACTATGAATCAATTGTCAATTGATGTACTTCAAAATCGTTTTTTTTTTTTGGGGGGGGGGCAGTTTGTTAAGAAATTTTGTTGTCAGACAATGTGGAATTTTCTCAAGGTAATATGTATGTTTTATAGCTTATTAGCAATCGAAGAAACATTGGCTATAAGCCAAAATTTTGTAATAGAACCACTGGATTTTGTTGATCGCCTCAGCACAATTGTTTATATAATATAAAGTTTCAGTCTCTTTAAAAAAAAACAATAAACATGTTACAAGGCCCTATATGGTTTTGAGTGTTTATAATACCTTACATCTCTCCGCAAATGTGATACATGAGGCACCTTCATCCACATTCTCCTTCTTAGAAATTTCAAATTCATGGGCAGCTTCTTGTTTTTTACTATATAAATGTCCTGCAAAACATAAAAAAAAAATGTCATACAAGGCTTCTTGTTTGTTACTATATAAATGTCCTGCAAAACTTAAAAAAATCTCATACAAGGCATCTCTTGACGATGATTTTTATTATATAGAGTTCATTAAAAAAGGAAAAAGGACAAGAAAAGAATAAAAGTAAATTCCATATAAAATATCTTTGTTGAACAAATTGTTGTCATTCATGTCAAAAGACTTATATCATGTAAGTATTCAAATATAAGTATCTCATGAAAAGGTGACTTTACATAAAAAGGTGAATTCAAAATGGAGTTACATGAAAATGGTGACTTTACATAAAAAGGTGAACTCAAAATAAACAATGAAGTTACGTGAAAAAGGAATATCAAAAGATAAAAAAATTGAATTTGCGTGAAGAAATCAAAAAGTAAAACGGTATTTGCCCAAGGTATTGTGAAAAGTGAATTTAAAAAGGGGGAACCAATTATTTAATTAATGGATGTCGTGCTTTTTTGAATAAACATGACTCTTCATGTAGGGTTATGATAAAGTATAAAAGGAGAAGAGTAATGTGAGAAAGTGTGTGGATGAAAATGTAAAATTCTTACGAATAACATTTGAAGAAGTGAGAGGAGTGACGATTGAATATCATTTGAAAAGTGGTGATTGAATATCAATCAAGGAGCGACGATTAAATATTAGCGAAGATTAGATCTGGTGTTTTAGCAAGTAGATCCGGCGTTCTAGCAAGTAGATCTGGTGTTCTAGCGAGCAGAACTTGTAAATGTGTATCTAAAGTAGAAGCAGCAGAAGAAGCAAGAAGATCTGGTGAAGGCAAAAGCAGCGAGCAGGCCTGGTGAAGACAGAAGCAACAAGAAGACTTGTGAAGGAAATGCAGATGTTCAACCTCTAAAGAAGAATTTGCAAGCTTGTAAGTAGGTTGGTGCCTACCAACATCAAACAGTGGGGATTGGTGTCTCCAGTAGGTTAGTGCCTACAAATATTTGTAACAGTGGGTTGGTGCCTACAAATTATAAAGAGAAGTTTTTGTGGTTTTCTCCCGAAAGGGTTTCCACGTAAAATCTTGTGTCTTCTAGTTGTTAGATTTTATGTGATTGCTTCATTATGGTTAATGATTGTTAAAAAGAAACAGATAGCCTTATATTGATTCACCTCCCTCTCAGTATGAGTGTGTGCTCAACAATTGGTATCAAAGCAGGTTCCTTTGGAAACAGTCTAACCAGTGGAAGGTAGATCTCGAGAGCACACATGGCCAATCAGGAAGGGTTTTCTACAAGCAGGGCTTCGTTGTTTGACGGAACAAACTATGCCTTCTGGAGCATAAGGATGCGAACATATCTAATGGCCCTTGGTTTCGATATTTGGTTATAAGTCGTGACTGGTTATACAACCCCAATAACTTCACCAATAGATACAGCCAGGAAAAATTCTAACGAAAAACAATGTAAAAACCATGAATGACATCTTGTGCGGTCTGTCAAAATCAGAATTTGTCAAACTAATGCATTGCAAATCGGCAAAGGAAATTTGGAACAAACTTCAAAACATCTATGAAGGCGATGACAAGGTCAAGAAAGCTAAGCTCCAAACTCATAGAAGATAGTTCGAGAGTCTGGAAATGAGGGACGAGGAAAATGTTGCAGCATATGTCCTCCGTGTGGATGAGATTGTCAACACCGTTAAAGGACTTGGTGAAATGGTTGAAGAATCAATGATTGTACAAAGGTGTTAAGGTCACTCCTGTTATCCCCTATTCCTATGGATAACTAAGGAGAAGATGTCTCGAGGCCCTCAAGTCGCAGACACAGTACAGAGAGGCAGACCAGTAGGCAGAGCCCTTCATTCACCACACATCACCGTCCGATAGATGGTAGCAGCATCCACCACACCAAGCTTGGCTCACAGAGGACAGCAAGTCTTGCTCCATGAGGTAACAAGTCTGGTATTGTGGTAAGTGTCATTCTAATAAATGAAGCATTTAAACATGTTGCAAAGAGTCTTGTCTTGATTTTGAAAACGTTTGCTTGGACATTATGTTTGTTGCCTCATTTCATCTTGGTGGTTGATATGTCGTCCTAGCAAGTGGGTCACCCTCGAGGATAGGTTGCTACTGGGGGGTCTCCTTGAAGAGTCATCGTACCACTCTCGTCCATACTTATCATTTTCCACACTCATCTCCCTTTGATTCCTCATCTTTTGGGTTTTCGCGCATATTGACCCAAGAAGGGCTCGTACCTCATTTCATGGGAAGAAGGAGCTAAAGGCCCAGAGGCTTGTAGCTGGAAAAAGATAAAAGCCAATAAATTATCCTCCGGATGCTCACCCTAAGGTTCTAAGAGCAATGAAATGCTTCTCCACAAAATCCAAGGAACTATAAAATAAAACACATAACTAAATGTCTCGCTTGTTGATGGAGTGCATTTGCAGTGTCTTTTACTTTCCCTTGTATATGGCACTCAATGTGTTCCTAGCTTCAAGTGGCATTGCGATACTCTTTACTTTCCCTTGCATACAGTACTCAATGTTCAGACTCTAATTAATTAATGCCTAATAAAGGGCTTGGAAAAAGGTTGCATTGAAAACGAGGATGTAGCACACCCTCTATAAAGGCACCCATAAATGAGACAAAATGATCCCTTGTATGTCAAGAAACCCCATGCCCAAAAGTTACACCCCCATCCATTTCACACTTTCCTACATGACTTACAGAGGGTCCACTTCGGGAACACTCCCTGACTTGGGGAATGATCCACCCAATAGGTCACCATGACAACCCTGCCATACTTAAATTTGGCAAGTCATATAAGGTCTTTGAGCATTTGTTTATTTTGAAAAGGGGGGATTTGATGCACATGTTCGGGTAGTTCGTTTATTAGATATGGCTTACTTGGCATGATATTGTGACTTGTGGACCCTTGGAGGGCGTACTTGTTTGTCTTTGCAGGTCCTTGCCAGGTGGAAATCTTTTCATGAAGGTACAAGGTCACTTGGACCTTCATTGCGCTTAGGGTTTCAATGGGGCTTCTCATGGTTGATGGTGATGGTCGTGGTTTGATGGAGGGAGAGACACTTGCCTTGTACTAGACCACTTGATTATAGGACATGAGGCCTTTGGAGTCCCAACGACTTCACTTGGAGGCAAAACGTCTCACTTTAGAGGCCTACGTCACCCTTTAGAGCATGGCGTCACCCCTAAAAGGGTATTTTGTTTATGCAAATTTGAATTTTAAGTTGTAAATGTCAAATAGAGGAGGTCAGCCTCCCTAATTTGTTGTTGACATTTTGAAAAGTGGACAAATGGGTTTTAGAGGACCTCATATAAATAGAGGTCACCCCATTGTCATTTTATCATAACTCAATTGAGAATTACATATTGGATGGCTGAAATTTTTGCCCTACTTGAGCATTTTGCTATATCTCTCTCTTGAATGCTTCTTGGATGCTAGTACTTTAACTATTGGTGAAGAGAACTAAGGCGTTATCTCTTGGAAGGCGTGTTCTTGGTATTTTGGTGGAATATACTTGATAAAGAAGGGTTTCTTCATGTTATTCTTGGAATTGGTAAGGAATTTCTGCATTTATTGTTTGGTTTCTTCTTGTTTCAAGAATTGATTTGTCTAGACCCTTGGAGGAGTATAAGGGCATACACCCTCCATCAAGTCTATCTTGCTATCTTTGAATAAGCTATATTTGGCAAAGGTTGCTAGGAGGAGTAAAAGGGCTTACACCCTCCTAGATTTCTTTGCTAGTTTTGTTTGCTCTAGCGAGTAAAAGGTATTAAACCCCTAGAGAAGTAACAAAACTAGCTCTTACACAAGAGACTCCATAACCCAATTGATTTGGCACTAGTCTAAGTTGCATTGGAGATATAATATTCTTGCATTGATAACGTGAACTTACAAGGTATTGCAGTTGTTCAAGTTGGATTATTTTCTATATGTTATAAGCATTCTTGTGCCCTAGGGGCATCTTGATTATCCTAGTAATTCTCTTTGTTGTTACAAATTAATGCTACAGCCATTGGGGCTGCTACAAAATCACCTTTTCATCATCTATTGCTCATTATTCTATCGATGAAATTTATTTGTAAACCTAAATTATTGTTCTACTAGTTATTGGTCATCATTTGGATGGTTTACTTGTTGATTTATGTGGTTAGAAATTGTTGTTGTAGCAATTGTTTGCTACAATCACTTGGCTGTCATAATCACTGTTAATATTATGGTAGCTGCGGGAGGTATTTACCCCCACGTGTGAACCTGACAAGAATAGAGGACTCCGGGAAGCAAGAGAAACCCTAATGAGTTGGCTAATAACCCTAGAAGCCTTGTTGGCTCAAGAAGATAATTTATACTAGGCTATTAGCCTCCATGAGAAGAAGTCGGCCAGAAATAATAATAATATACTGAACAGACACATACCCAGAAGGAGAAGTCGGCCCTAGCAAAACTGGCAGGACTACTATAAATACAGGGCGCCAGTTCTCATTTGCAGCATCTCAGAATTGTAGTTTCCCAGTTGGTGCGCACTGCAGTTGCAATCTGGTGCGCAGGTTTGGAGGAGGGTTGCAGTTGCAGCTGCAGCAGCAGCTAGTTTCTTTATTGACTTGGATATCTCTTGGCTAGGGTTTGGAACATCTGATCAGCCTTTTGTGATGCACTATCCTTGGGGATTGATGCGCTACTCTTTGTTTGGCTATCTAGCCTAGGGTTTGCTTCCAGAGGAATTCTCAGTAAAGGTTAAGGTGCTCAGAGGGAGGCTTCGGCCTATGGTTGGGTGACGAAGGTATCGTCAATGGTAAAACGAACACACCATCTTCTATATTCTAACAGGTTATGGGCCCACACCCCTTCAGTCAGCCTAAAACGCTGGAAGGAAACATAGCCGCTAGACATTGAGCTCGTTGAGGAACTGTCGCTAGGGTTACTAGCAGGAGCAGTTTCCAAAAGCACTGCAGCTAGGGTTACTAGCAGAAGCAGTTGCAGAAACCCTAAACCTCTTGTCGAGGCACCTTAAGTGACGAGATTGACCTAATCTCCGGATAGATCTGTGCGCCCTAGCCCAGCGCATCTCTTGGTACACTCAGAAGGCCAAGACGTGAAGTTTGGATTTCTGGTCAAATCTAGGGTTTGACCAAGTCAAGCAAGCCATGACGAACTCTATGAAGTCTGAGAACAAGCTAGATGGAGCCT
>ML801799.1:80224-154257 GCA_009831015.1 Picea engelmannii
GGCTATCTAGCCTAGGGTTTGCTTCCGGAGGAATTCTCAGTCAAGGTTAAGGTGCTCGGAGGGAGGCTTCGGCCTATGGTTGGGTGACGAAGGTATCGTCAATGGTAAAACGAGCACACCATCTTCTATATTCTAACAATAACTTGTTGATAACACTTAATAAACAGCCCTTAAGGCCACCAAAGTCTTGCTTTAACCATTGGAAGTTTGACTAGTTATTGCTAGCTTTATTTCTGATATCTCGTACTAGATTTTGGATAGTTAAATTTGCAGCTATTGTTATCATTTGTTACTGACATATATATATATATTCCATATTGCTGCAATTTGGGACAGCAAGGCTTCTTGCTTGATCCTCTTTGGTTTAAGGCTTTTATATTTATCATTTGTCTTGTTCTAGGCAGAGCTAATACTGTTTTGCAGGTACACAATACTTGGCAACCATTCTCCATCTACAAGACTCATTCTCAAGCCTTGATCCTTCTCCAATCTTGACCTATAGGGGTGTTCATCTATCATTCTCACACTTTCCATCTCAATCCCCCTAGGGTTACCGGGATTGCCCTCTTGTGATTTCACCATCACTAAAGCAAGGGGAGTGTCTAGTTGAGGTGACAGTGGGTAGGTACTCCCGTAGTTGTCACACTTCTGTGGATTGGGTTGGGCTTTGCCCAAACTACAGATTGTGCGATAAATTTTTGGCGTCGTTGCCGGGGAGAATTTTGAATCCTCTTTCGAGCCCTAACGACACTTTGGCAAGCCTTGATCTCAAAGCCTTTACACATAGCTTGTCTTGATCTCAAAGCCTTTACACATAGCTTGTCTGGCGACTCCATTGAAGGGGAGTTCCCTCTCCATTTTTTATGAGCCTTTCGTAAAGCTCATCTGGCAACTCCACCATCCCAAAGTCCACCAATCCTCCCCCCAAGAAGATTCAAACCTTCTAAGATTTATCGAAGAAGGCCTCCTCCTAACTCTCTTCTTGTTAAAACCTTGCTCTGAGGTTGCTTTCCCCTCACCACAATGGCTCATTCTTGGTCCACTAACCTTTTTAAACCATTGAACTTAGCCAACATGGTTGGGTATCCAAATACTATGCCCAAAGAGACCACAAATGGTTGCCAAAATTCACTAGATACGATGCGGTTACACCAAAAGACCACCTATACGCAGTAGGTGTGGCCTTATTAAATGAAGGTGTGGAACATGAAGACATTGTGATGAGGTTGTTAGCCATGACTCTTTATGAATATGCACCGAGGTGGTTCGGGAATCAGAGGACTACCCGATAATCATTTGGCATCCTATGATGATTTCGCTAAGTTGCTCAAAAGTAGATAGTCAACGAAGAAAGATAGTGGAATGTTATTAGCTCAGTTCAATCAAATCAAGAAGAAGGAAAATGAAACAGTGAAGGAATTTGATACTAGATTTGATAAATTGTATGATCAGATCCTGGTCGAGCTACGCCCACCAGCAGCAGTCGTCTGTGTCCTCTACATAAATGCTTTTGAAGGACAATTTGGTTTTATCCTAAGTGATAAAACGCCTGACACTTTGGCAAAGGCCAAAGAATATAGTGCACAGATTGAGGAAAATCTCATCAGCACAAAGATTGAGCCCTTTCAGTTTCCTCATGCCAAGGTGGAAGTAAAGACAAAGACCTCAACGAATACTCCACCAGATCTAATCACTCTCTTGGCCCAGAAGTTTGATCAGATGAACACTCAATTTGCCCAGAGTCGAAATCAGATTATGAACAGATTGACAACATTGGAAAGAAACCAATCCGCTTCGAGACCTTAGGTTTTCAGACAACCAAACACAGGTTGGAGGACGAGGCCTCAACAGGAGGCAAAGGCTCCTGACACTCTGAATCCAGTTGGAATGGTTAATACAGAAGAATTTCCAAGGTGCTTGCCTTGTAATGAAGCACATTCGGAAAATGATTGTCCAAGACGGATAGAGGAGGAGGTTTCAGGTTATGCAAGCCAAATGAACTTTATTGATACAATCTTTTCTCTTCAAGACGAGGAGTATGTAGACATTACACCAGAACAGCGTGAAGTCTGAAAGAGGGGTGCCAGAAAAGGGTGGCTCAGAGCGCTTAACCAGCTAGATGAGAACAACAAAAATGAGTAGAGGAAGAAAGAAATTTTGACATATGCAAGAAGAAATAAAGCTCCAGTTCCTCTACCACTAGCTCCAACCCCTCCACTGTAAGCAAAAGAGGATCCACCTCCGCCAATAAAAGAAGTATCTCCGCCTCCTCCATCACTGGTACATGACTTGCTCCCAAAACCCATGTCAATTGATGAAGAGCTTCGTTTGAATATAGATGTGCCAGCCATGATTGGGAAGATGAACACGTCAGTGCCTGTAGTCGAAATGTGCAAGATCTCATCTGTAAGAAGAGACGTCTTGAAAGCACTGAAGGTACCAGATGCAGCAGAAGATCCTCCTGTGATCCTGAACACCGTTTATCATGGACAACAAAGGGAAGATAACCCTCCTTTCTATCTTTCTTTGGGTGTGAATGGTCTCCGTTTAAATAATTGTATGTTGGATTCCGGGGCTTCAGCAAATGTGATGTCTTTGAAGGTCATGAAACAACTAGGTTTGAAGACAACCTGCCCATATGGGAATGTGTGTGGCATTGATTCAAAGAAGGTAAAAGTGTATGGTCTCATAGAAGATGTGGAAGTATATTTACATGATTTCCCTCATATCAGCCTCATTATGAACTTAGTGGTGATTGACGTTCTGGACACTTGGGGCATGCTTTTATCAAGAAGTTGGGCTACCACCCTTGGCGGTTTCCTCGGCATGGATCTCACTCACGCACATATTCCCATGGGGGATGGTACCTTCGAGGTTCTATATAACCGGCAGGTAGTCAAGAAGCATATGATTGATCTGAACCACCCTGATTATCACAATGATTGTGAGCTTGATGTGCCTCGACAGAGCATTGAATATGATCCTTAGGATTTTCCCTTCGCACAAGAAGATTGAATAAATACACTACTTCCAAGAACGGATAAATACAAAGAGAAGCTTACAAAATCCAAAGGAAAAGAGTCGAGATCCATCAAGATACTCAAGAAAGATGAAGCTAGGAAAGGTGTTGAAAGAGAACGGCTTATCAAGGACATGGTCAAGGCGCAACCACCTGAACAACCTTATATCGAAGACTTACCATATGTGGATTTTGATGAAGGAAGCCTTGCACTCATGTGGAATAAGAAGAGGGGTGAGCCCAAGTATGATGAAAGGAACAAAGTTTTGTGGCTTGACCTATACATTATCAAGAAGAAGTCTGAGAGGGGAACGTATTAATTGACCGCCATGGATGGGAGAAGGATGCCATTACCAATTGATGGGTCTCTTATTCGACCCTACATCAAAGGAACTTGACTTCTTCAGGGCCATGGGCCCCAGTTAAGTAGGTAGGTCATTTGCTTTCCATTGCATTTGCATTTGCTTGCTCATGATGGTTAGTTGCATTTACTTGTAGTTGCATTTCATATCTCATTTTTCATTTTGCTCTACTTGCATTATTCAATAGTTGCTTTGCATCATTTGCTTTCATCATATTACATGTTAGTTTAGAAATTTTGAAAAAATGCAAAAATTTATTTTAAAGATTAGTTGAAATTTTGAAATTTATTATCATATGGACAAAGGATGAGTGAGCCACCCTCGATATCCAAAGTTTTGTTTGTTTCAATGTGTGTAGGCACAGGTCTTAACAGGAGATGTTGAGGTTCTCATGCACTCTATGACGAGTACATGTCCCCGAGTAGGAGCCAGATGATATCCCCCATTCCTAGGGATAACTAAGGAGATGATGTCTCGAGGCCCTCAGGTTGCATACATGGAGTACCGAGATGCAGACCAGCAGCCAGAGCGCTTCACTCACCACACATCACCGTCCAATCGATGGTAGCAGCATCCACCACACCCAGCTTGGCTCACAGAGGACAGCATGTCTTGCTCCATGAGGTAACAAGTTTGGCATTGTGGTAAGTGTCATTCTAATAAATGAAGCATTTAAACATGTTGCAAAGAGTCCTATCTTGATTTTGAAAACATTTGCTTGGAAATTATGCCTTTTGTGTCATTTCACCTTGGTGGTTGACATGTCATCCTAGCAAGTGGGTCATCCTCAGGGATAGGGTTGCTACTAGGGGGTCTCCTTGAAGAGTCATCGTACCGCTCTCGTCCATACTTATCATTTTCCACACTCGTCTCCCTTCGATTCCTCATCTTTTGGGTTTTCAAGCATATTGACCCAAGAAGGGCTTGTACCTCATTTCATGGGAAGAAGGGGCTAAAGGCCCGAAGGCTTGTAGCAGGCAAAAGATAAAAGCCAATAAATTATCCTCCAGATGCTCGCCCTAAGGTTTTGAGAGCAATGAAATGCTTCTCCACAAAATCCAAGGACTTGTAAAATAAAACACAACTAAATGTCCCGCTTGTTGAGGGAGTGCATTTCTGGTGTATTTTACTTTCCCTTGCATATGGCACTTAATGTGTTCCTAGCTTCAAGTGGCATTGCGGTACTCTTTACTTTCCCTTGCATACAGTACTCAATGTTCGGACTCTAATTAATTAATGACTAATAAAGGGCTTGGAAAAAGGTTACATTGAAAACAAGGATGCAGCACACCCTCTACAAAGGCACCCATAAATGAGACAAAATGAGCCCTTGTATGTCAAGAAACCCCATGCCCAAAATTTACACCCCCATCCATTTCACACTTTCCTACATGACTTAGAGAGGGTACACTTGGCGAATTCTCCTTGACTTGGGGAATGATCCACCCAATAGTTCACCATGACAACCCTCCCATACTTAAATTTGGCAAGTCGCATAAGGTCTTTGAGCATTTGTTTATTTTGAAATGGGGAGATTTTATGCACATGCTCGGGTGGTTCTTTTATTAGAGATGGCTTACTTGGCATGATATTGTGACTTGTGGACCCTTGGAGGGCATACTTGTTTGTCTTTACAGATCCTTGCCAGGTGGAAGTCTTTTCATGAAGGCACAAGGTCACTTGGACCTTCATTAGGGCATGAAGCCCAGAGGTTGGATGGTGCACCCCCTCTCTTTGGACACATGGGAGAGGGAACGTTGCCTTTGGAGGCACCTAGAGGCCATGAGATGACTGCATCCCAGCCCCTAGCACCCAAACGTTGGCCTTTGGAGGCCTAGGACATCATATCCTAAGCCCTAGACGTCACATGGGCTTAGGTTTTCAATGGGGCTTCTCATGGTTGATGGTGATGGTCGTGGTTTGATGGAGGGAGAGACACTTACCTTGCACTAGACCACTTGATGACAGGACGTGAGGCCTTTGGAAGCCCAACGACTTCACTTGGATGCAAAATGTCTCACTTTAGAGGCCTATGTCACCCTTTAGGGCATGACGTCACCCCTAAAAGGGGATTTTCTTTATGTAAATTTGAATTTTAAGTTGTAAAGGTCAAATAGAGGAGGTCGACCTCCCTAATTTGTTGTTAACACTTTGAAAAGTGAACAAATGGGTTTTAGGTGACCTCAAATAAATAGAGGTCACCCCATTGTCATTTTATCATAACTCACTTGAGAATTACATATTGGATAGCTGAAATTTTTGCCCTACTTGGGCATTTTGCTATATCTCTCTCTTGAATGCTTCTTGGATGCTAGTACTTTGTCTATTGGTGAAGATAACTAAGGCGCTATCTCTTGAAAGGCTTGTTCTTGGTATTTTGGTGGAATATACTTGATAAAGAAGGGTTTCTTCATTATTCTTGGAATTGATAAGGAATTTCTGCATTTATTGTTTGGTTTCTTCTTGTTTCAAGGATTGATTTGTCTAAACCCTTGGCAAAGTCTAAGGACATACACCCTCCATCAAGTCTACCTTGTTATCTTTGAATAAGCTATATTTTGCAAAGGTTGCTAGGAGGAGTAAAAGGGCTTGCACCGTCTTAGATTTACCTTGCTAGTTGTGTTTTCTCTAGGGAGTAAAAGGGCTTACACCCCTAGAGAAGTAACAAAACTAGATCTTACACAAGAGATTCCATAACCCAATTGATTTGGCACTAATCTAAGTTGCATTGGAGATATAATATTTTGCATTGATATACATGAACTTACGAGATATTGCAATTGTTCAAGTTGGATTATTTTCTATATGTTATAAGCATTCTTATGCCCTAGGGGCATCTTGATTAGCCTAGTAATTTTCTTTGTTGTTACAAATTAATGCTACAGCCATTAGGGCTGTTGCAAAATCACCTTTTCATCATCTATTGCTCACTATTCTACCGCTGAAATTTACTTGTAAACCTAGATTATTGTTCTACTAGTTATTGGCTATCGTTTGGACGGTTTACTTGTTGATTTTTGTGGTTAGATCTTGCTTCTGTAGCAATTGTTTGCTATAGCCACTTGGCTGTTATAATAACTTGCTGATAACATTTAATAAACAGCCCTTAAGGCCACCAAAGTCTTGCTCTAACCATTGGAAGTTTGACTAGTTATTGCTAGTTTTATTTCTGATATCTCGTACTAAATTTTGGATGGTTAAATTTGCAGCTATTGTCATCATTTGTTGTTGATATATATATTTCCATATTGCTGCAATTTGGGACAGCAAGGCTTCTTGCTTGATCCTCTTTGGTTTAAGGCTTGTATATGTATCATTTGTCTTGTTCTGGGCAGGGCTAACACTGTTTTGCAGGTACACAATACTTGGCAACCATTCTACATCTACAAGAATCATTCTCAAGCCTTGCTCCTTCTCCAATCTTGACCTATAGGGGTGTTCATCTATCATTCTCACACTTTCCATCTCAATCCCCCTAGGGTTATCGAGATTCCCCCCTTGTGGTGATTTCATCATCACTAAAGCGAGGGGAGTATCTATCTGAGGGGACAGTGGGTAGGTACTCCCGTAGTTGTCACACTTTTGTGGATTGGGTTGGGTTGGGTTGGGTTTTGCCCAAACTACAGATTGTCCGATAACAACTCCCCTTAAGATTTCATGCCAAAGTTTTCACTATTAAATAAATGAAGGATTTTGACAAATTAACAATGAATGAATTGCATGGGATTCTCACTGCATATGAAATGAGGATTGAAAAAGAAAAGCCATCAAAGAAAGAAGCAGCTTTCAAAGCTTTAAAGAAGATGTAAAACAAAGAACACAAATCAAGTGACTGTTCCAACTATGAATCAGACATGGAGGAAACACGCTTTGTGAGAAAGCTCAAAAAGGGATCTGGCAATTACAAAGGTAAGCTTTCGTTTAAATGCTTTAATTGTGGAAAAGTAAGACATTTTCTTGCTAAGTGTCCATATGTCAAAAATGAAAGTAGTGATGATAAAGAAGACCATACAATGAAGAAAGGGAGCAAACATCATCAACACAAAAATAACACAAACAGGACAAGCATGAAAAGAAGAAGAACTCTTATAAGCAAAGGAAGAGCCTCTACTCAAAAGGGGTTAGTGACTCGTCTGAAGAAAGTAGTGAAAGCAATTCTGACAGTGATAGAGAAGAAACTCTCTTTATGGCAGTTGAAACAAAGATTGATAAAGATAAAGGGAAAGAAACGATGGATTCAGAAGAAGAGGAAAACGTTGAAACGGATGGGGAAGTGGACCTTGATGAAGAACTCATGTGTGCCTTAAGCGAAATAAAGAAGCTTAGGAAAAAGAATTCGAAACAAAAAGAGCAGCTGCAAAAATATGAAGAAGAGGATCGTGATTCAAAAGCCAAAATGTCACAAAGCCTTAAAGAAACAGAAAAGATTATTATGAGCCTAAAGGTTCAACTAGAAGAGGCAAGAAGGATAGAAGTGGTGAGAATCCAGCTGAAGGAAAAGGAAGAAAATCGTGAGAAGCTAGAATCTGAAATTGTTTCCTTAAAAAAGGTACTAAAGAAAAAAAACTATTGAATTGAAGTTTTAAAAAAGTGTTGACACCTTAGATGATATCATCAATTGTCAAAGGTCTCCATTCATTAAGACTGGCCTTGGCTATGATAAGAGTAAGATGACCAACAAAGAAGATTCAAAAGCTACAGAGCCATCGAAGAAGGTCAATGAAGGAAAATCTAAAAGCTATGTTGATGTACTCAAAAGCTCCATCAGTGATGAAGACAAAGGAAAAAAGAAAATGATGTTCCACAAAAAACTATCATTCCTCCCAAAGACAACAAGGATAGATTCAAAAGATCTTTCCCACCAAGGTCATCTCACATGACCTGGTATCAAAATTCTTTCTTTGTCTATTGCTATTACTATAATCATTTTGGTCATAAAGCAATAACCTGTAGAGCACATGCAAGAAATAATTATGTGTGGAACAAAGACAGAAGTACTTATGGGTTCTCAAATAAAAATTACAATTTGTTTGCCCCTTTATTTGATTACAATGTTGTATGTTATATGTGTAACAACTATGGGAACATAGCACGCTTTTGTAGAAGTGGCATTGTAGAATCTCCTAGATAAAAAAAAGGAAGTGGATACCATTGCCAAACAAAAGAAATAACCCACATGAGTTTGGAAAAGGAAGCAGGAGCAAGACAAGCAAAAAAAGGAGGAATCTATGCTTGTGCAAACTGCCCTTCATGCCCAAAACAAAGGAAACAAATGGTACGTTGACAATGGATGCTCAAGTTGAAGTTTCTGACAATAATCTTTACATCAAGACAGTAGGAGAAAATCAGTTGATTGTTGTGGTTTATGTAGCTGACATCATTTTTGGAGGCAGTATGAACAAAATATGCCAAGAGTTTGCAATAGAAATGCAAAAGGAATTTGAGATGTCTATGCTTGATTTTTTTTTATTTTTTTTTGTAACTAGGGGAATCGGTAACAATGGCAGTATCGTACTCGCGTGACACGGGGTCGAATCCTGTCGGTTGCCTTATAACCCCTAGGGAGGAATCGCACAGCCCGCAAGCATGTCCTCCGGATAAATCGAGGTGAGAATCGACCTTGAGACCTCCTTTTTACATATTTCCTTCCATTTACACGACACTTGCCAATCGGTCTACACCCCTGCGGGCGAGATGTCTATGCTTGATGAATTGTCATTCTTTCTTGGATTATAAATCTCTCAATCTAACAAAGGCATATTCATTTCGCAAACCAAGTATATCAAGGAAATGTTGAAGAAATTCATAATGGAAGATTGTACACCAATCAGCACACCCATGGTCACAGGTTGTAAATTGAGCAAAAATGATGAATCTCCTGAAGCAAATCAAACATTGTACAGGTCAATGATCGGCAGCCTACTATACGTGACGGCATCAAGGCCGGACATTATGCAAGTGGTAGGATCAGTGGCACGGTTTCAAGCTGCACCAAAAGAAACTCATGTGCAATTAGTGAAAAGGATATTCAAATATCTAAAGGGCACCCTGGACTTCGGCTTATGGTACTCAAGAAGTGAAGACCTTGCTCTAACAGCATATATAGATGCAGATTGGGCAGGCAGTATTGATGATAGGAAAAGCACAAGTGGAGGAGCATTCTTTCTGGGAAACAGTCTAGTGTCCTGGTTGAGTGAGAAACAATCTTTGGTTTCTATATCCTCCATAGAGGCAGAGTATATAGCAGCAGCATCATGTTGCATACAAATTCTTTGGATGAAGCAGACATTGAGAGATATTAAGGTAGAATATGATCCAATCTCAATAATTTGTGACAACACAAGTGCAATAAATATTTCAAAGAATCATGTTATGCACTCGAAAACAAAGCATATTCCAATCAAATATCACTTCTTAAGAGAACAAGTAGCAAAACAAAATTTCAAGATGGAATATATTGCCACCAAAGAAAATATTCCGGATATTTTCACAAAACCCCTTCCCAAAGAGACATTTGAATTTTGAATATCTCATACAGAAATTGGGAGTGATATCCATCTCATCTAGTCACTAAGTGCTTAAGGAGAAGCACAAGCTCAGGGGGAGCACTCCTTTGCCATTGGTGTCAAGGGGGGAGACTTGCAAACAAAGTTGCAGACAGGGGGAGAGTTGCAGACAAAGAAGGAGAGTTACAAACGGGAGGAGAATTGCAAACAGAGTTGCAGACTAGGGGAGAATTCTTTCTAATTATGCGTCTTGATTACAGGATTGTCATCAATGACAAAGGGGGAGATTGTTGAACAAATTGTTTTCATTGATGTCAAAGGACATATATCATGTAAGTATGCAAATAAGTATCTCATGAAAAAGGTGACTTTACTTTGTGAATTCAAAATGAAGTTACGTGAAAAAGGTGACTTTACGTAAAAAGGTGAATTCAAGATGAAGCTACGTGAAAAAAGGTGACTTTACATAAAAAGGTGAATTTAAAATAAAAATGAAGTTACGTGAAAAAGGAGTATTAAAAAATAAAAATAAAAAGTGAATTTACGTAAAGAAGTCAAAAAGTAAAATGGTATTTTCCCATGGTATTGTGAAAAATGAATTTAAAAAGGGGGAATTAATAATTTAATTAATGGATGTTGTGTTTATTTGAATAAACATGACTCTTCATGTAGGGTTATGATAAAGTATAAAAGGAGAAGAGTAATGTGAGAAAGTGTGGGTGAAAATGTAATATTCTTACAAATAAAATTTGAAGAAGTGAGAGGAGTGACGATTGAATATCATTTGAGGAGTGGAGATTGAATATCATTCAAGGAGTGGCGATTAAATATTAACAAAGATCAGATCTGGTGTTCTAGCAAGTAGATTTGGTGTTCTAGCAAGCAAAATTTGTAAAGGCAGAAGTAGCAGAAGAAGCAAGAAGATCTGGTGAAGGCAAATCTAAGGCAGAAGTGGCAAAAGAAGCAAGAAGATTTGGTGAAGGCAGAAGCAGCAAGCAAACCTAGTGAAGACAGAAGCAACAAGAAGACCTGTGAAGGAAATGCAGATGTTCAACCTCTAAAGAAGAGTTTGCAAGCTTGAAAGTAGGTTGGTGCCTACCAACATCAAGCAATGGGGATTGGTGTCTCCAGTATATTGGTGCCTACAAACATCCAACAATGGGGATTGGTGTCTCCAGTAGGTTGTTGCCTACAAATATTTGTAACAGTGGGTTGGTGCCTACAAATTATAAAGAGAAGGTTTTGTGGTTTTGTGAAAGGGTTTCCATGTAAAATGTTGTGTCTTCTAGTTGTATCTTTGTCTTTGACTCCTGTAGGTGGCACATTTGGCAGATCCTATTTGATCGTGGTATATGGTAATCCGTCTCAGTCCGGAGTTGACGAGATCCAACCCGAAGCTATCCTAGAGGGATCCTGAGTGAACGCATCCAATGCCTACGTGTATAAGGGGGTCAGATAACGATACCATCCTGCAGCTGCAAAAAATGCTCTAGATAGGACATCTTTGGGCCCAGACTCGTCGAAGTGAAGTCCAAGTGCCCTGAATGTACAGCCTGTAAATGTCCTCTCTAATAGCCTGATTTAGTACCTGTCTAGTCAGTAAGAGATGGCGTGGTGCATCAAGGGAGAAACAAACGAGGGGAGGCGCTCTTGGGAGATAGTCATCGACTAGAAAAGCCGAGATGCCTCTGAGAACCAACCACGTGTACGACCTGAGGGATCCGTAGCAAGGGCCTCTGAGGAACAAAGAGCGAGGTAGGGGTACCGCTCTCTCCCAATGGCAATATCTGAAAGATCTGACTCTATGAAGGAAAGAGACCAAGTGGAATATGACCTCGAGACGGAAAGCGTGAACATCGAACTTTGGCTGAATAATCGGCTATGGAACCGTCTACTTACATCGGATGATACTCCTGAGAAGTAGGGTATGGATCCTCTCCAACTTGGCCCAATCTATTGGTAACAAGCTCGGCCCTAGATCTCGGAGCCATAGAGAACTGTGGGTCTGATAATCACTTCTATGAGGTAGAGATTGGATGATATGTCCTGAAACTGGCCTAGGAAGCACTATCTCTCGATGAGGGCCAGGGAACCGTACCCTTTGCTAAGTCGAGGCTGAAGGGCCTACTGCATACCAAAACGGTAGAGAAATACAGAAAATTATAGACAACACTTGCAAACCCTAACAACTCCTCCTTGGTTGTACGGTCTCGTACAATCACTTTCTCAAACTTGTTCGCTCCTTCCTGCACTGTAGCATGTGTATGTACGTGCTTTCTTGCACCGTAGCCTACAACACACCCTAATTAACCTGCACAATGCATATAACATCATACCTGCTATTATGGCTCAGATCTGTGGGATCTTCTTGCGGTTGCTCTTGTTCTCTCTTCTCGTTGACCTGTACTGATCTCTAGATGAAAATCCTTCTCCACCTATCCGAGCTCTTGAGCAAAAGTCCTTTTCTCTCTCTCTATAATGAAGAGTGTCTCCTCCTTTACCCTAGCCTTGCTTTTATAACATTGAGTTATGACCTAACCCTAATCTCCAAAGTGATTAACGTTTGAGATTAAATCTCACCTCACTTGAGATGAATGGCTAAGATCTGATTCACTAATGCTAATAACTTTAGCATTTCATTAAATAAAACTCAACTAATTAATAAAAGCACTTTACTTTAATAATTCATTTAATTAAAATAAATTACTAAGGTGGAAGGCTTTAGACGACTTCCACACATCTAGACACATGTACATGTGCGGAAGTACCTGTCTGATGCTACAAACATCAACACTCCCTCTTAGTGAGGAAGATATTATGCACCACTCCAAGTTTGTCCCTGAAGAACACAAACTTCCCTTTAACCAAAGGTTTGGTCAGAATGTCTACAACCTACTCATCTGTGGAGATATATTGAAGCTTAACTGCTCCCTTCTAGATATTATCTCGTATGAAATGATACATGATCTCAATATGCTTGGACCTGTCATGGAATATTGGATTCTCAGAGATTTTGATACAACTTTGATTATCATAGTATATTATCGTGGGCTCCAACTCCCCATCAAATAATCCCGTAAGAAATTTGTGAAGCCAAATGGCTTCACAACTAGCCATATTGGCTACCATATACTTTGCCTCTGCTAAACTGAGTGCTACGGAAGTTTGGTTCCTGCTGAACCATGTAATTGTTACTGATCCCAAGTTGAAGCAGCACCTTGAGGTGCTCTTCCTGTCTACTGCACTCCTTGCCGAATGTAAGTCTAAATATCCCTACAGCCTCACTCCATCACCTCCAAGATACCTCAACCCATACTCCATTGTACCTCTCAAGTACGTGAGCACGAGCTTCGCTGCTATCAAATGCACCTGTCTCGACTCCACCATGAACTGACTCAAGGTGCTCACAGCAAAATATATATTGGCCTGATGTTGACCAAATACATTAAGGATCCTATCAGTTCTCTGTATACCCTGGGATCCACCAACTCTGATTTTGAAGTGACAACCTTCTTAAGGTTGGTAACCATAGGTGTAACCATCGGTCTACAGTCCTCCATCCTGAATCTCCTCAACATCTCCACTATGTACTTCCCTTGACCAAGGAATATCTCTCTCGATATCTACCATACCTCTAACCCCAAGAAATAATGCATCAAGCTAATAGCCTTCATCTCGAACTCTATAGTCAAATCTACTTTGCAACCTGCTATAAGCTCCTATGCACCTGTGAGAAACAAAGCATCCACGTACAACACCAAGATGAGTGGATCCGTAAATATCCATCCATTATGGAATACCACGCCCTAGGTGCTTGTTTGATTTCGTACAAGGCTTTCTTAAACCTGCACACATGAGACTCCCTCCCATGTACCTCAAAGCCCTGAGGTTGCTCTATATATACTTCTTCATCAATGATCTCGTTGAGGAAAGTTGTCTTCACGTCCATCTGGTGAATCCGCCCCCCCATAACCGAGGCAATAGATATAACAGCTCGAATAGAAGCATACCTAGCAATTAGAGCAAATGTCTCCTCGTAGTCCACTCTCTCTATCTGAGAGAACCCTTTTTCCACAAACCTCGCCTTGAACTTCTCAATGTTGCCATCTACAGCATGCTTGATCTTGTAGAGCCACCTAGAACTCACAATTGACTTCCCCTCCGGTCTCAACACTATATCCCATGCATCATTCTTCATGATAGAGGTGTACTCCTCCACCATGGCATCCCGCCAAACCTGTTGATCTATCGCTTCGTCAAAACTGGAAGGCTCAACATCAATGATGCTACTCATAAGCGCCATATAGTTGGGAAGCTTCCTCGGAGGCCTACTCTCCCTAAATGTGCTCCTAGGAGCCTCACCAGTATCCCTCAATGTCTGCAATAACCACCTGGGTCTCCTAACAAAACTGAAAGGGGATAACTCCTCCTCCCCGTCTAAAGTATGACTTCCTGAGCTAGAAATTATTGAGTGTTGCTCATCCTTCGAAGCCTCATGCTCCTCGTGCTCTACCACTAGTGATAACTCTTGAGACTTTCTAGATGCCAAGTTCTCCTCAAACTTAACATCTCTGTTCACAATTATCTTCTGTTGCGCCGGTATGAAGATCATGTAAGCCTTTGAGGTCTCGTTGTACCCCACAAATATACCCTTCTATCCTGAAGGCTCCAACTTCATCCTCTTCTCCACATGCACATGGATGTATACCGGACAACCAAAGATCCTCAAGTGCCCTATCTCTGGCTTCACTCCTGAGAATGCCTCCTCCGAAGTCTTGTCCCCCAATATCCTGTGAGGACTCATGTTTTGCACATATACTGTCGTGTTACACGCCTTTGCCCAAAGAAACATAGGCAGATCCTAATCACATATTCAGATCCTAATCACATATCATAGCCCTGGAAAAACTGATGATGGAACGTTATTTATCTCTGCAACCCCATTCAGTTGAGGGTTGTATGAGACTATCAACTCCCCCTTGATCCCCGCCTCCCTACAGAAATCCTTGAAGTCATTGGAGGTGTACTCTCCCCCATTATCCGACCTCAAGACCTTGATCCTCTTCACCGTCTAGTTCTCCACCTGAGCCTTGAACTCCTGGAACCAACTGAAAACCTCATCCTTTGTCTTCATAAAGAAGATCCAGGTTTTCCTGGAAAAGTCATCAATGAATGTCACATAGTATGACACTCCCTGCACTGATGCTACTGACATCGGTCCACACACATCTAAATGAATAAGATCCAATATCCCCTTGGACCTACTCTCGCTAGTTCGAAAAGCAACCTTGGCATTCTTGCCAAGTGCACATCCTCTACACAAGCCCTACTGCTCAACACTGAAATCCGGTAGATCAATGACAATCTCCCTCAGAATCAACAATGCCCTGTAGTGTAGGTGTTCCATCCTCTTGTGCCATAACTCACGCAGGTTGTCACTATCATGTACCAAGGCCTGAACAGGCTTGCCCGTCAACCTATATAAATTACCCTCTCTAACCCCAATGACCATTGTTGTGTCAGGGCTAGCTCCCTCTGGACATATGAGTACTTGCCCTCTCTAGAATATAACTGCAAAACCCCTGTCCTCCATAACTGAGACTGAGAGCAAATTTTTCCTAAGTCCAAGTACATAAAGCACATCTTGGGCATCAAACAAACCTCATAACTCAAGCTGGAACAAGACTGTTCCCTCTCCCTTCACTGCATACTTGGCATCATCGCCAAGCTCCACATGGATCCCTGAGTCTTTCTTCGTCAGACTGTTGAATAGCTCCCGTGCTTCTATCATATGTCGTGATGCACCACTGTCCAAGTACCACGCACTCCTGGTGACTGTGCTGGTAGAAAGGCAAGAAACTAGTGAGAAATCCCTCTCTAACTTCGCAGCAAACTCGCCCAACTGAGTTTTTGCAGATGTTGCTACCTGCTGCAACTTTCATCTACCTTTCATCTTCTTCGGACACTGAGATGCATAATGACCATTCTTACGGCATGCAAAGCACTTAGATTTTACTCAAGTCCTTCTTCTTCCTCGGTTGTGATATACCTCCATCATTGTTACTCTTCTTGTTGGGAACCATTCCTTTTCCATTCTTTGTCTTACTGACAAGGGTCAGGTTCTCATCACCACCTCCTTGCTTGTTGACTTTAGACTCCTCCTGAGTCTCTTCCTGGATACAATCGTCCCAAAGTCTCTGCCAATCTGGAAGATTTTCCCAAGCACAGACTCCCTTGACAAATGGTTCCCAAGACTTTGGGAAACCATTCAGTGCCACATTTACAAGTTCTACGTCTTCCACTTTCTCCCCAATAGTTGCAAGCTAATCACGTACATGAGTGATCATCATGAAGTAGCTGGTAACATTGTCATATCTAGACCTTTGTACTGATCTAAGTTTATTTCTCCAAATCATCTTCATGTTCAAGTTATCACTTTGGAATAAACTTACTAGGGCATCAAACATTTCCTTGGTCGTCTTCTTCTCGGATAAGTGAGGAATCAAATGATCCTTTACTGCATCCAATATTACCCACTGGACTTTGATCTCCTTTTGGTGAGCTGCAAAAGATTGCGGATCTGTCAGTGGAGGAACTACTTTGTCAACAATCTCCCAAAAAGCATATTCCTTCAAAAGCGAAGTAAGTCTTGCTTTCCAAGATAGGAAGTTGGATGCTCCATCCAATCTGTCTTCAACTCTTAGACTTGTTGTTGTCGTCCCTTAGATCTGATAATCTGCTATGGAAATAACATGTTGTTGATACTGCCCCTATATAGACTTGTACGCACCTTTCCTCATTGTAGCCTATGTATGTACGTGCTTTCCTACATTGTAGCCCACGTACATACGCACCCTGACTGACCTGATACACACGTACGGCTCCGTACGTCTGCAAAAACAAGTTCTATCGTTGTACAGTTGTTTCTCTGAAATCCATCCTTTGATTTATGATTGTTGGTTTATAGATCTGCAGAGATCTCCTTGCAGATCTGACAAATCTAATGCAAACTGTTGTGGATCTAAAATTTGGCTCCCTCTCAAAGTGAAAGCTCCGATTGCATGTCAATTTTCTAATCCCGACACCTAGGTAAATTGTTTACTAGTGATTTCCGTGTTGTAAATCAAATTAGCAGCTCACAAAACAAAACACTTACTGGAATAATTAAAGGAAATAATTAGTGGAAGCAAAGAAACCAATTCCAAACACATAAAGATTTATGCCCTTCAAATCAGCTTATCATTAGAATAATATCAAAGCTTCCAAGGGATCCCTTACCGGGAAAATGGCCCACAAAGAAATACAGAAAATTATAGACAAAACTTGCAAACCCTAGCAACTCCTCCTTGGTTGTACAGTCTCATACAATCACTTTCTCAGACTTGTACGCGCCTTCCTGCACTATAGCTCACATATGTACGCGCTTTCCTGCACTATAGCATGCGTACATACGCACCCTAACTGACCTACACAATGCATACAACTCTGTACTTATTGTTGTGGTTCAGATCTATCGGATCTTCTTGCGATTGCTCATGTTCTCTTTTCTCCCTAACCTGTACTGATCTCTAGATGAAAGTCCTTCTCCACCTATCCAAGATCTCCTTGAGCAAAAGTCCTTCTTTGCTCTCTCTCTATAATGAAAAGTGTCTCCTCCTTTACCCTAGCCTTGCTTTTATAACATTGAGTTATGACCTAACCCTAATCTCCAAAGTGAGACAGTTGAGATTAAATCTCACCTCACTTGAGATCAATGGATAAGATATAATTCACTAATGCTAATAACTTTAGCATTTTATTAAATAAAATTCAACTAATTAATAAAAACACTTTACTTTAATAATTCCTTTAATTAAAGTAAATTACAGAAGGCTTTGGCCGACTTCCACATGTCTAGACACTTAGACTTGTGTGGAAGTACTTGTCCAATGCCACAAACATCAACACCACTATGATATCCGAGGACTCCAATAGTGACCCAATGCCCCAATCGCCCCCCTTGCCCTCAGTCTTCAGGCCTATGAGATCTTGACATCATTGACATCATCCTCAGACCTCTCTCTCTCTCTCTCTTGTCAACATCAAGATGTCCAATTTTCCAGTCTCATACTCTCACTTTGTATCACTGCACCTACTCTCTCTCTTGATCAAAATCGAGATGTCCAGTTTTCCAGTCTCATACTCTCACTTTGAATCATTGCACCTATGATATTGTTATATATATAGGTGTTGGTTAGACCTAGTGATTAGCTTAGTTAGATACTTATCTATGATGCACTTTTTTCTTTAGCTTTCTTTATCTTGCTTTGAACATTACCTAAAAGTTGTGTTTGCACTCCCGCGTTGTATTCACACTTGATGTATCTTTTAGGCCCATTGACCTACTTTTATGGTCATTTGTTGAACATTAATAAAATTATCTTATCTTAAAGAACAACTTGGACCCTTAGACTTTTGGATGCAATATGGTAAAGGAACTCCCTTGCTTTGCTAATTGGCTATTATTTTGCTTTCACATGTGAATTGAATAATCAATAGCTTTATAGTATTTTGTAATTTAAATTTTTTTGCATTTATTTACATTTTGTATTTGTTCTCTCAAGCTTTCAAATATCTACTATTAAATTTTAATAACATTAAGTTAATTTTGCTTCATCGGTGACAAGTTCATCTTAAGCAAAACTGAAGTGAATACGCCTTTATCCATTCAATAAAGTGGAATAGCTTAGGCACACAAAAGGTGCAATATTTGGTGTTTATACACTCAAATCAACGCTTATTATCTCCACACCAACTGGAGTACCAAATAGGACCCACTACAATGTAAGATTAAGGCAGCTCACAAAACGATGGAGATGATGAGCTTCCACTCAAGGTGTTGTAAGGCAATGTTGAAGACATGCTAGACAACACCAAGCGGCTTGTTGATTAATGTAGTGGATCAAGAATTGGCTCGAGGTCAGCCACCATTCCACCAAATGATCCTACTAATCCAGATTTAAATTAGGTTTATTCATTTTGTCACTTGAAGTCAAATAACATATGAACAATGGCATCTTTTAATATAATTACAAGCGATTATCTTATTTTTACACCTTTCATTGTTTGAACATGAATATGGCATATAATTATAAGCAATAGCCATGGTATAAATGATTATATTTTTAGATTTTTGCATTGTAGATACTCCTAAAAATGTATATTTGTGTATATGTATAGCCTATAGGTATACAATGCATACGTTTTTATATGCAAAACCTTCTAGACTCCATTTCCCATATCATTCTCGTTTCTCGTTCCGTTCCTGTTTCCTATTTCTGATAACTAAGCTGTGATGGAACCGTTAACAACTTCCATCATTTTGTATATGTTCAAATGTGTTTCATGAATAATCACGTTTGTTAAATTCTATAGAGATGAAATTCCCTCTCATCATGCATAATTCGCACAATATTGTTGAGCGGAAAAGAAATAGTTGAATGCCACTATGAAACACTGTGAAAAAAATGTAGAAACACCAAGGATCTTGAGACCATCAATTATTGTTATGAAGAAGAGCACCTCTATTTGTTGCGAACATTATATCTTTAGAGGCATACAACCTCTTCAAATTTTGAGGACGTAGACAATTGGCAAAATTTCCAAGGATGGTTGCTCACGAAAATGCCCTGACATGTATTGAACTATTCTAAGTTCTTGCTCATTGCCATTAACAAGATTTGTTGTCATGCCCAACTTTAAACTTTACCACAACCATCACAAAATGGCCCAACATGACTTCATTGGGTAGAAACTTTAAAAAGGGGGAAAAATACAGGAACCCTGATGTCATGCCCACCTTTAAACTTTACCAAAACCATCGCAAAATGGCCCAACATGATTTCGTTGGGCAGAAGCTTTAAAAAGGGGAAAAAACACAGGAACCCTGATTTGTAGCTTCCTAAATTCCTCCAAATATCAGGAATGGCCCACTTTACTAAAAGTTTAAGTAGTTCAAGATCATAAAGATAAATGGCTATCAGTGTATGTATGCACTTTTGTTGATTGCTTCAGTGTCATGCTTATGTTTTCGGGTGCATACACTATCTTGGCTTATGAGTGCTTTTATAGGCCAAGCTCATCCCCCTAGGAATTGAGCTTTCACCGGGAAATAAAAGGTGGGCGAGGCCCGTGAGGGTGAGATAAGTAAGATCGTAGGAAACCCATAGGTTAAATTTGACAAGTATTTACCCTCTTTTTTTTCCTTATTAGCCGACCACCAATTTTTAAAACTGCATGTCATTACTGACATTTGCTTGATTCTTAAAACTGTCAAATCGACAGGAAAGTTGAAATTTTACCCACATATATATATATGACATATACGGTGAGCCATTGAGTAGTGTTGAAAAATTGGTTGGAGAATGGAGCTATCGTGTTACTGAGTAGATTGTAGGATGATAGATTTCACATTCTCTTCATTGCAATGCAATCGAATCAACCATAAAAGCACTTCCTTGGATACCCTCTAGTAGTGATTACTCCAGTTCAAGTGGCAAACAAATCATGATCACTGAGGTTACTCTCCATTAATCGAGGCATGATCAAGTTAACAAAGGTTACTAGACCTATTTGTGGACTTGCAAGCCACAGTCTGTATATTTCATGCCCTGTGCATATTGGATAGTGGACACAACTCAAAGTTAGAATATAATGCATTATCCAACTGTTCAAGAGATGCATGCAGCTTGAAATTGCATATCAAATTTCAATAAATCTCAACTTCCAAAGCAAAAGCCTACACTTACACTGTGTGAGAGGGAAGAAATTTGGAAAGATGCTAAGCAAAGAAGAATCTTAAATATTTAAATATTTCATACTATATCAAACACATCAAATATTTTATATAAAAAATTTCAATTTAATGATGTTATATTAAATGCAATTTGGTAATAATTTATGTTATGCACAGGTTATCTTTGTATTCACAATAAAAATTGTTATTATATTCAGAACAAAAATTAAAAAAACACATATAATACATAACAAAACTAAATATAAAAAGTCATGCAAAAAAAATTTAAAAAAAAAGTCATAAAAAATTTACTTAATGGCAGGACTGCCCATCAAATTTATACCCTGAGAAGCCCATATGAGAATGAAAGCACCTGAAAAGGGTACAATTAAGTTCCAAATGCATACATACAGTTTTATAGAATATTCACAGATAAAAGCTAAAAAGGGCACACAATTTGAATAGGGTCTCTGCCCCAGCCTGCTTTACTCCATTGTGATAACTGACCCTAACAAACAGTTTATAACTTATTAACAAGTAGGCAGCTCCTGTCTAGCGGCAATAGCTCAAGTTGTGGTAAATTTTGGGAAGTAAGTCGTTTACTCTCCCCACCCGAGTTCGAGTCCTGAATGAGACATTTGACCTGTTGTGGTGAGGTGTGAGGTTAGAAAAGTAAAAACGTAAACATCCCAGCAATGGGATCCCCACAGCTGTCTCCCACTCTAAGTCATAAGTTACCTAGCATTGCGGGCTGTTGATGGCTAGCAGGGGTTTATAATGGGAGCCACTCTCGTGACTCCCACTATAAACTATTTTTTCAGTTTAAGAAAAACAAGTAGGCGGTCCTTGGCATTGCTCCCAAAATGAAACAGGAAAATCGTTACGTAACACGCGGTTTGTAAAATGGAGGAAAACATGGACAGCTGCTGAAAGAGGAGGGGCGGAATGAAAAACTTACTGCTCAACACGAGACGAAAATGGTTATCTCTCGAACGAAAGATCAGGCGAGATGGTGGCGACAGTACAGCCATTTGACGCTCTGCTTCAAAACATGCGAGGGAGATGACCTTCACTTGAACATATAGCTGAAAAAAAAATACTTGAATTGTATTTAAGGCTACAAAGCCTTTCGATGTTATTTTAGGCACTCGTGTCTATCACCCGACAGAAGTATATTTTCCTTCGATTTGAACTCTAGCTTTTGAATAAAAACCGTCTAGAATGGGATAAAATGAATATATATTAAATTTTGGAAATTCGTTTAAGCGTTTTCATTAGGGTTTAAGGGTTATACTAGTGAAAGTTGTTTTTTTTATTTATTTATAAATAAGCTCGTGTGCCATATGAAATTTTATGTTATCTCATATTTGTAGTGTAATGAAGTGTAATGTTTCAAAGTTATCGTGTATAGTTGTGTATGTTTTTTTTTTTTTTTTTTATAATTGTTGTTGCATTTTTGTTCATTCTTTAACATAGTGTTTGTGTATAAACAACTTGGAAGTGTTTCACAAAGGGGAGTTGTTATAAATGGGATTTTTTTAGTGTAATTTTTAATAGGATCAGAATATAGTAGATGAAAGTAGAGCATTTTTTTTTTTAGAGTTGTCCATCATATTTGATTTATGAGTGAAACATATGTAAGGAATGAAGTATGTGTTGGTGAAATTGTTGATTTTTATTGTATATGAAAAGCCAACATTTTTTAGTGTTTTATTAGAAGATGTTCAAACTATGATTTGTGTGTTGAATACCCTTTGGGTGCACAATCTACATGTGTTCTTATTATTAGAGCATGGTGACATGCTTATGAGGATTTGTGATTCTTTTGGTGTTTCAAACTTGTTTGACAAATAGTAAAATTGTTTTGAGCAATTGTTGTTGTTGAAATATGGAAAACAAATAAAGCATATCACTACATAGTATGAATTGCAATTAAGATGAATGAATTCACGATGATGAAGTGCATTTTGTGTGGACCACTAGAAGTGGTGTGTTGTTGAGAGATGTGAGAAATCAATGATACACAAAGGGAAAGGTGAATATGATCTACCTTCATGTATGATAACATTTGAAGTGATCAAAGGTTTGGCAAAAGCAATTTTTTTTTATTTTCCAAAATTCTAAAAACTTTATTCAACCACTAGAAGAGATGGTGAGCTATTATGGAGCACATGTGTGGGTTCTTGTTGGAGGACAAGATGCATCCAATTTAGTGTTGTTGGTAATGTTATGTTTAGTATCTCCATCAGCAGTAAGGTGTATGGTCGTTTAGTACTTAGTTACATGGTGTTTTGTTGTGAGGGAGCTCTCACTGGTTAGATGTCCATCGTAAAGGGAGTGTTAAACATTGTATAGTTGGAAATCCAATTAGCAAACAATTTTTGTTTGCTTTATTTTTAAATAAGGTTGTGTTTCATATTTGTGGGAATCTCAATGTTTCTATTATATGATATTTGTATGTAATGTTTGTCATGTGTAAAGAAGTGTAATGGTTCAAAGTTCCTTGTCTCGATTTTCTCAAACTCTTTGAACTACGACCATTTTTTCTATTTTTTAACAATAACTATATATTTAAGAGTATTGATTAGTGTAGTGGGATAGTTCATCTGATGGAGTCTCAATCATTCAAGATGAAAATTGCTAAGAGGTCAAGGGATCAATTCCTTGGAAATCCCATTGAGTTACTATTTGTTCTTGTCGCTAGTAGATGACACTGCCCTCTACCTATAAATTATGGGAAAGAGGGAATAATCCTAGGAAGCATTTCTTCTGAAAAAAATTAAGAGTGGTAATAATAATTGTTATGATTCATCATTATTTAGTGTAAATAGTATTACAAGTATTTAAGAGAATAAACCCTAACTAGTTAGGATTTTACAATATATTCCATTAAGGGATAGCAACATAAGGATACGGAAAATTCCATGGTGATCTAGATCTCCAAAGGAGGAATTTGATTAAATTAAATTTTGATTGGGTGGCCATAAATAACTCCGCAGGGATTGTGGATGTCCTAAGGAAAAATGAATATGAAATATTTTATGTTTTCTACAAATTAATGGGAAAAGCAACTAACAATCGCGTTGAGGTTGAAGCCATAAATGCAGTTATCTACCTATATTTTGAGAAATGGTTTTAATATTAAATATAAATATAGAGGATTCTAAGCTACTAACTAAAGCTTGAGGTTATCATTGGTTTACTATAAATAAAATATTCTATTTCGAACAAAATAAGGTTGTATTGAGCACTTTTTCAACACACGTCAGAAGATCATTTAATAAAGTTCCGGACTTAATGGAAAATAAAACAACTAGTAGAAGGGAAACCACAGAGTTCTCAAGGTTGAAAAATTAGTTTGGAAAACTAAGGGATGGGAAATTGAGTTAATCCACCTCCTCTCAACTCAACGTCCACAATATATAAGCATATCAATGGACTTCAACATATCACCTAGAAGGAGACGAATACTATGGAGCAACTAACCATCAACCAAGGGAACCTTCGGAGGATAGCAAATCTTTATCAACAAATATAATAAATCTTGTATATATGTCTTGATGAGTTGAGTGTTACACCCCAAATTCTTTGTAATGTACCCTACGTTTTTTCATGAGATGTGACCACTCTGATCAGCCCAAACTATGATGATTTTTTTGTATGTGGTCATGTTGGGACGTTTGATGTACAAGTGTTGGTTAGTTCGTGGCCCAAATCCCTTTAGGTGGGTGGTCATTGCATGTCCTTTTAGTTCCCATTCTCAAGGTGCTTGGTTTGATTGCTCTGACCGACTATCCATTGGTAGTGGTAACTCCCATCAAGTTGGGCATTTATGTCCCGAGTAGGTATTAAGGCATTTTGAAGTGGATCTACTAGGATACATGATTTACAGGAGCCCTAACTACTCACTTATTTTATTTTCTATGTAAAGGTGATTATGCTTTGTAAGAATTGTCACGCCCATGGTTAGCACACCTATTTTACCCCACATGAACTCTCTTTTTCTTAAGTATGTACCACACTTTGACCACAGACTCATGAAGGTGATTTTATGCATGTGCATCCGATTTCACATTTTTGGAGGCAATTCAATTGTACCAAGACATGAGCCACATCCTCCAAGACACAAAGGCATTATTTACATCCACAAAAACCTCATATACACATGCCACGCTAAAGAATGAAGAACACCCTCCAAAGTGATCACTTCAAGTTTTTATTATCATTTTTTTATGATGGGTCGATCCATGCTTAAAGTTTATCACAAGTCCTGGGCACTTTGGGATGGTTTATAAAGAATTATAATTTAACAAGTGTTGCATGGCAGCGTAGTCCATGTCGGGTTGGAATGGGAATAAATGCACGAGTATGGAGGGAGCGTGGGAGAGTGAGAAGCCTGAAGTACCGTAGACAGATGGAAACTGTCGCGGACACATGGCAAGCAGCAGGGAGGACAGGTAGTATCCATGTAGAAAAGGACACATGGCACTCTGCGACACGTCAGCCATAAGACGTCGGGTTGCTACATGACTCCAAGAGAATGTCACTCCGGGAGTTTTCCATCCAAAACAAACATAGTTCCTCTGAAGCCCGGAGTCCCGAATTATGAAATTAGTTAATGGTAATATTATATTAATATTGGGTTTACAAGTAATTATAAAATTGGCAAGTTGGTAAAACTTTAGCAGGGACGCTAAATTGCCAAGGTCGCCCAGATTGCACATTGGAAACTGATCGACGACTCACATTCATTTCGAAAAGAGAAGGCGCCCGAGCGTTAATCTCCTAGAGAAATTTTGGCATTGAAACCATTTAGTTTTAGAAAGTATTCTCATTCTAATTATACTGTGTTTTGCATAATCCATCTTGCTTTTATTTTCTTAATAAGATTCTGTAATTTTTCCTATTACCAGTAGTGCAGCAGATAGCTACTAAAAAGCACGGATATCCCCATCACTTGTAACTTGATATATTGTTGGAGTCTGACTTGCAAAAAAAAACTTCAATTTAGAGTTAACTTCAATTTCCCAATATTTAGAGTTAACTTCAATTTCCATAGTCAATTCTTTAATTTTTCACATGGACAAAGTGAGCAACATCCATTTCATTCTATTAAATAGATCATCTGGCTTGTATGTCTCTATATGTGTTAGGATAAATAAAGTTATATGTGGTGGCAAAAAAACCCATATAATTTTTTTTGAAAATGTGTTCAGTGTCGAAGATTCTTTGATCTTCTTCTGTGACCTCTGTGTTTGCTAGTTTTTTCTATATATCAACACATACCTAATATGATTGTTTATTTTCAAGAGTTTTCAGCTCATTGAAGTTAATTTAAACTTTGTGAAAAGAAGGTGTCGAGACAGAGAAAGATGCCCTTTTCCTTAAACTTTTGTCAATGAGCAGCAAGCCCACTTTGCAAAGGTTCATCTGCAATTTCTCTCCAGGAAGAGGGCATCTTTGTAACATGCCTATTCAACTGAAATATTTGTAAGAAAATATTTGTAAGATGCCTATGACAGTTCAGTATAGTACCAACTGATATATTTGTAACATGTCTATCCAGTTGATTGTTTTTTGGCAATGATAAAAAAAATTGAAGGTTTTTATTTCTGTGGATATTCTTTCAGATGTATTTACGAGTCTGTTGACCCTTGAATCTGTTAGGACCAAAACGACAACTTAACGAGGATGTCAATCCTACTGTGTTTTTATAGATGTGGTACTCCTCTTTGAGTTTTCCCTGGGGTGTGTATAGTTCAAATGTGGGACTTGGAGAAAGTCTATCATAATGACTTAAAGCGATACAAAACGATAGAAAATGTTCTGTTTATTTTTTGAAATAAAGGTTCCTGGAAAATAGGACTAGGAATCACACACACTAAACATTCAAATTAAGTAAACACAACTTCCTGACATCCATCATAGTTTAAGATAAAGATTTCTGAGCACATAAAAATAAAAGAAGATGAACAGAATGCATAAAGAGAACTAACTTTGCATTCCGAAAATAGGGTTACACGGCACCGTCTAGATTGTTCCCAAAATAGTTTTCTTTGAAATTTCTCAAACAATAATAATGTATGTTACATATAACTCGAAATTTAAATGTGTTTGTCATATAGACTGGGATTGGGGCTCCCGCAGACCATAAAAGAAATAAGTACAAGAAATATGATTGTAGAAAGAAGAAGTGGGCGACGATAGACAACAAGACCTGAAAAGAAGAAATTGGAAGTTATCAATCTTTGGTTAGACAATTCTATTTAAAGAGGTGGAATAACTGGATTGATAAAGAAAGTAGGATGTGATCAGTATAGACTTACTATGATGGTATCTCTCTCTCTCCCTTTGTTATTTGCTTGTTGATGCCTTTTTATTGCTCTCGTTGACGGTTACTAGAATCGTGCCAACCGCTTGTTGCTCTTCGTCGGTGAGCTTGTCGATTGCCCTTTGGAACCATTCTTCAATGTAGCTTCTCATGGGGGCCACGTTGATCTCATGCTGGATTTTTATGTTGAAAAGCTCGCCTTCTGATTCCCTTAGATCGATAGAAAGATCATGCAGAGCCTCTTCAATTTTTTGATTTTTTTGCCGAATAGTCCACTAGCCAGATGTCCACGTCATCCTCACCATATTCAAGGATGTCGTAAAAATTTTCAAAAGACAACCCCTTAAAAATCTCAACTTGTTCATCGAAGGCTTGCTTGGTTAAGGACAAGGAGTTAAGGATTAATTTGAGGTCTTGGACCTCATTGGTACTTCTAGCTAAGTCTATTTCGATCAGCTTTATGAATAATTCTTCTTTCTTTGATACGGCTTGTTCACATGATAGGATAGTGAGATGTAGGTTCTTAACTTTCTCTTTCCAGCACGCATTTAATTGTTTGATCCGGTTTGGGGAGGGGAGATCTTCTTCTCTTCTTCTCATTTCTGTCATGTTGGTGACTTTGATGCCAAAAGGGACGACCGCGTCTAGATAGAAACCTTCTTCATTTTTTAAATCCACCAGCAAATATTCCTGGAAGGCATGTGCCCTCATTCCAAAGGAAGTTATACTTTTTGATGTTTCCCGGGCTTCAGTAATTAGCTGCATTATTTTCTTGATATTCTTCTCCACATAGCCTCTACACGATGTGAGGAGGATGGAGGATCCTTTTAAATTGGTTGCAGGGGTGGAAGGCATGTTTATTGCTAAAGGACTGACAATCAATGGGGTAGGAATCAAAGATTCCTCCAATTCCATGATTCAGCCCTTTAGTTTGGCATTCTCCGCCTCAAGGCCTCCAATGGAATCATCAAGAGCATATCTGGTTGCTCAGTGAATTCGGGAGATTTGGGACGACTGCATGTTCCTGAGGTTAATATCTAAATGAGATTTCCCTTTCTTATTTCTTACATCTCTCTTTTCAATAATTAAATTTTTAGATTCGTTGTCAAAAACAGCACTTTGGAATACAAAGGATTCAACTTCGTAAATAAATTCGGTCTCAGCTATTTCCATTAGGGGATTATGGTGGATTGTGTCCACGAGTTGATCAACGTTGGGGAATATGTTTTCAAGATCAGTCTCAAGTTCCATGTCTTCAAGGGAGAAGACATGTATATCACTTTCACTTCAGGGCTCTTCCGCTTCTTGCACAATGTTTTTTCTCTTCTTCCTCACGAGAAGCTTGTGAGAAATATCAATTTTACCCGAAGGAGGGTTCTTATCTCCTCCTCTGTTTGAAGAATTGTGGGTTGCTTTCTTACTGGGGTGGGTCATTGGAGCGATGCTCCAGGATGTCGTACTCTTGGGAGTGGCAGCTAGGGATTGGACACTCTTCTCACCGGGGGCTTTTGCCTATTGTTTGTACAATTCATTGGTGATTTGCAATGTCTCTAAGTCGCCAGCGTCAGGAGCAAAAGTTTTCTCATCATTGTCTTTGTCTTCATTCAGGAGTGTGTGGATAAAAGAATTGCCGGAGCCAACTGCTAGTAAATGTTCTACAAAAATCCCATTTCGTGAATAAAAGAATTGTCGAAGCCAACTGCTAGTAATTGTCGAAGCCAACTGCTAGTAAATGTTCTAGTAAATGTGTGCGGATTGGAGATTTCGTGAACCTGCCAACCTGACGACCCGCGAAAGAGATTCCAAGAAATGGCCAAGTATGGAAAGCGGTCGGTCGGGCTTCAATATAGGGTCACAAGTTATACTTAGGAGACGTGAGGGCTCGATGGTCAAATTGTATGTCTCCAAACTTTTAAATGCAAAATGTGTAACACGGAATAGGGCACGATGGTGGAATTCAGCGGTCAATTTGTATATCGCGGAATGATGGGTCTTATTTGTAGGTCGCGGAACAATGGAAGCGCAATGTTCAACACGCCTTCTCGGGAACCGACGATCGAAAAAGTGGCTAAGTATGGAATGGGGAAGCGGTCGGTCGGACTCGTGATATAAAAGCACGAGACATATTCGAAAAAATGACTAAGTAACCAGAAAGGGAAAGAAGAGGCAAAAAATAAAGGGGAATTTGGTGGTCAATTTGTATATCGGGGAACTCCAAGTGTTGTTTGTAGGGCGCGGAACAATGAAAGCACAATCTTGAGCCCGCATGGCCAGATACCCGCAATCGAAAAAGTGGTTGAGTATGGAATGGGGAAGCGGTCGGTCGGACTCGTGATATAAAAGCATCAATGGAAATGTGAACGCCTGAATCCGCCAACCCGCACACTCAGACATTATTCGAAAAACGACTAAGTAACCAGAAAGGGAAAGTAGAGGGGAAAAAGAAAGGGGAGGGAAATTTTCAAAAGCGGGAATTAGTCTTAACAAAGCCCCATTGATGGTCTTAACAGTAACTATGAAGTGCATTAGATAGTTGAACAAGCTCTTCAATCAAGGAATAGAGAAAGTGAGTCATAGTTATACTTTCGAGGATCTGTTTGCATAAGAGAAGCATTGAAAAGCTACAAAAAAATCAATGGAGGGTTGTTCAAGTAAAATTATTGTACTATCAACTTGACCATAAGTTTAAGAATGACGAATTTTAATTTTAATTTGTTGTGGTTGATATCATAGACCCATTCGACTTCAGCTAGCATATATCCTTTTATTTCAAAATATTTCTGAAGAAGAATTTTGGCAATTTCATCAATCAAGTAAAAGTGCTAAAATGAACTACATATTACATTTACTTCACAGAGCTTACATTAAAAGGCAAGGTAGGTCTTGTATATTCTTTAAGATCATAAAAAAACCGCTAAGATCCTGAATCTATCATCGAGCCATAATTCAAAAACCAGGCCCATGAGAACCTTGAACTATAATACGAAAGCACATGAACAAAAGTCTGCCAAACACAAGACATGGAAAAATCAGCGGAGATTGGGCATTGTATCCCATCTATAACAAAATCCCCAAATGGGCACCAAGAAATTTGTGGATTACTATATTACTATGAACCAAGATCACTATGAACATTTGCTTTTGATAGTACTATGAACCAAGATCACATTGACCTGACATTTTTCTAACAATACTAGTTCTGCAAAAGAGTGTCAACATTTAACTTAATGGAGTTTGAACAATGCCAAATTTGCAATATTATTGAAAATGCCTGATGGTTCCGTTCAAAGGAGCAAACCATTTTGACAACTCAAAGGATGGACCTGATTTATTCACAGTTGGGTACTTTGTATGAGGTCTTTCCTCATGCTTCTCATTCCTGGACTGAACAATCTTATGCGCTTCCAGTTCACTTTGTCATGGCACTGCAAAACTCTATTCATATCTTGATTGGGTAGCATGGACAGATACATATCAGATTGTTTTGTTTATTGTCAACGCATGATATGAATTTATTTTTTTTGGTTCAGCCGATATGCAGTATGACATTGTCCTCATTTAATGTAAATTTGCTCTGGACGCGAAAGTCGCGTAACATGTAGACATTGTTTTCCTTTTTTTGTAGGTATACTTCATATGGAATTATGCCAACCCATGAAGCACATCTTGTAATATAGGTTGTCTAATTGTACAATGTACAATTGTGTTGTTGAGAGTTCAGATGGCGGCGTTGAGGAAATGTCTATATATGTAAGGGAATTTTTTACTGCATCGTAGACAATCAATTGTGCCATCATTTATGAAAGCAGAGGCATAAGCATGAGAGTTGCATTTGGTACATACAAGCTCAAAGGGGGTCGAGTACGCATTTGTTGCAACCAAAACACCCTCAACCTGCGCACATGAGCATAGTAGTTAATATATTGAACAATATAATATATATGTGTACAACAAAAAAGCTGCACAAAATTGTTTACGACAAATTTTATGTGCAAAGTGTGGATGGAATTGTAGATGTATACGTACAACAATTGTCGAGCTAGTTAGTTTCTTGAGATCCTGTACTATGTATGTTCGCAATTCTGTTACAAATGTTTCTTGGGTTGTGCGAAAGATCCTTTCTTTAACATCTCTTTTATTTGTTATATTTTTGAAGAGCATAAGTGGAAATTTCCCTTTATGCAATTGTTGTTCCATCAAGGAAAATAAATTTGAATAGGTGTCAAACAATTGTAGCTGCAACATGGAACTGTGTAATAGTTGTGTAAGATAACCGATATATATGAGCATGTTAAAGTAAAGGACAAAACTGGCTATGGAGAACAATACCATTGCCTTTTCGTTGTCTGAGCCTGCATCTTTTATATGGAGGATGCGTTGCGAGCCAACTTTTCTCGCGAGTGTGACAACTAAACCAATGGTTCTGATTGGGTAAATGTCATTGCTCTCTGCAAGTTGGTTGATTGTTGTGTCCGGTACGAAATGATATTCTGAACAAATCGTGGGAACTTTTTCCACAAAACTTGTTTCATCGAGCGATATAATCTGATCACAATCGCCACGGTCATATACTATTTTCGGTAATATATTGAAATTTGTAATGGATATCCCATGACCTGGCAAGATCTTTTCTACATGCTTCTGGACAAGTTGTGTAGGGATAGTTAGTGTGACTGTCATCATGGCTTCGTTGTCTGTCATGTCAGCATGCATAATGCATCTAGTTTTGTTTGCCTTGTTTAAGTAGGTGTTATACACGACCATTATGTCCCCGACAAACACTTGTCCAGTTCGACGGTTGTTCAAGCCTTCTATCGATAGTATATTAGGTGTTATAAGTTTAGACCTAGTGAGATTTTTTTCAATAGAAAAAGTAATGTGAATGGCAGTTTGTATATATATATATATATATATATATATATATATATATATATATATATATTGCATAAATGTACAAGTAGATGCACAATTTGGATGAAGTATGGAGGTCAGAGTTTTGTAACCATACATCTTAGTCTGTGGAGCTTGCACTATGTTGGGTGTTTCACTTGCGCTCGTCGATGCTTCTTGTGAACTGAAAAGCATGTGTTGTAGATGCCATCAACATATTTATCATGGCATAGATGAATAAATAACTCAGGATATTTGTTTGGTAAACATAGCAAGAGCATAATGTATGAATATTTACCTTTGGCCTTGTCGTTCTATTGATGTTTGCGATGATTGACTACTCATGCCCATGTCACTCGTCCAACTTTTTCTAATGCAAACATGTGTACATTGAACATGACAATGAATAAATAAGCATATTCATTGTATATTGTTCATAATTGTTATGGATGTCACATACAGGCTTGAAGGGCATCGAGTATGAAATAGGGTGTCAAGGGATACTCAGGAGATGTGAGGGCCCAACGGTCAAATTGTATGTCTCGGAAATTTTGAGTGCAAAAATGTGTAACACAGAACATGGCATGATGGGGGAGTTCGATGGTCAATCTGTATTTTGCATAACTCCGGGTGTTGTTTGTAGGTCATAGAACAATAGAAGCGCAATCTTGAGCCTGCCAACCCGGGAGTCTGGTTGTGAATATGTATATCACGGAACTCTGGGTGTTATTTGCAGGACACGAAACAATAGAAGCACAATTTTGAGCCTGCCAACCCGGGAACCCGCGATCGAAAAAGTGGCTAAGTATGGAATGGGAAAGTGGTCGGTCGAACGCGTGATATAGAAGCATGAGTGGAAATGTGAACCCGTGAGTCCGCCAACCCGCACACCTAGACATTTTTGGAAAAACGACTAAGTAAAGTAACCATAAAGGGAAAGTAGAGGGGAAAAAGAAAGGGGAATTTGGTTAAGTATAGAAGAGGGAAAAAAAAGGGATAAAAGAGAGTGGGGAAATAGAAAAGGGGAGGGAAATTTTCGGAAGCGGTAAGTCTCAACAAAGCCCCATTCTTGCCAAATCATCATTTTCTAGTCCAATATTTTATCCACATACTCGTTTTGTGTATTTGATTTACTATCACTATTGGTATACCTTTTCGAAGATTGTAGTCCAAATGCGACTTGTTAAAAGTCATCAATAATGCAGAGTGGACTGTTGTTCCACCTGCATTATATGTAGTTTTTCCTGTATATGGAAGTATCAGTCCCTTTGGTTTCATAGGTTCACTCGAACTATTTGAATCATACATTCGTATAAGCATTTGGAATAGTGCCTTCGATGTGAATGTATTCCATGTTCTTGCCCCGCCTGTAAGGAACAAGTGCACAGGAGTGTGCATGCTTAAGTGTTTCTTCATTGCAATATCCTTTAGGATTTCTTGCTACTCTCGATTCAACAATCGTCTAACTCTGTAGTATTCTTCGTTTTTAATAAAGAAAGGATGTTATGTGACATTAAACCCAAGATTGATATGTTTTTCAATGGCAGTTGCTCGAGTACAAGGCAAATATGCTTGCAAGTCATCAGATTCACAGAAAGTTCTAGTTGTTTTATGCTTTGTTGATGTCTCATCAACATTGCCAGGGTTTTCTAGTTCTTCAAGTGCACTTTCTAAATCACCCCATGTTGGGTTGACATTGTATGTAAATCTGGCCTCATTGGTTTGTATTGTAGTCTCATAAAAATTATATGCAACTTCCCATGTAGCGAATGTATGTTTTAATGTGTCTTCATTTTGATCAAATGGAACATACAACAATAGTTTATCTCTACAGAAGTTTTCATAGTCTGTGTGTTTGTTGTATTTGAAAAAGTGTATTACATTTGGTTTTTTTCTTTTTGATATGTGTGTACCATTTTTTTTGTAATGCGATACGAATTCTGAAAGGCAGATATGCTTAATGGGAAGTGGACACTGGAGGTAGTAATCAATAATAGAGCGACATATCACGTCCTCTTAATTATCAGGCTCTTGTTTTAGCAAGAATGGTGGTTTAAGCATGAATGTTCGTGTGCCAGGTGGAGATGTTATGAAGACACGTTTCCTTGAACTACAATTCAGAGGCAGGGAAAGTGCAATGTGGACTGCTTGTTGAGCACACATTTTTTGAAGATTAAGTAATGTATTTCCAAGTGTACGTATCATTTGCATAACATCAATTTGAATTTTTTCATGTTCTCTGCGTATTCTTCTGAATGCACTTGTCATAGATCTGTCAACCTTTGTCATGTATGAGGTACAATAAGATGTCGCAACATATGCATTGAGGACAAATTGTGCATCTGTATTTGCATTCCACATATTTGGCATGTCCTTGGAGAAACCATTGTTCCAAATATGTGAAAGTTTTCGTTTAAGGAAAATTGTTGGTTGCTTAAGTGTAGATTGTATCACTTGGATGTACTCATCTTTTGTCAGATTTAGTTCCACCAAGAAGTCTTCAAAGCTCATTAAGTCATCGAAGTCTCGTTGTTCTAGAAATGTGAACAAAAATTTTGATTTCTCAATGAGAACATTGTCCTCTAAAGTAATTGGTTCTATGATTCTTGTTGTTCTCATCGACGACATAGGGAAGTTGTATCTGCACTGTGAATTCTTTTGTTTTTTACAACTTCTTGAATGGTAATGTCTATGAACTTTGGCAAGTTCTTGTTCCAAATGATCTATGTTGCATGTTATGTATTTGTCCAGAAACTGCTCGATTTGCAAGATGTTTTCATTTCCATAGATCGATACATCCTCTATCCATAATAGTGTGTGGTCATGTTCATTCCCTCTATTTTGGAACTCAGTTACAAAATAGTAGTCTGATATTCTTCCGAAGAACGTTTCTTCATGACATATCAATTGCCTCAAAGCATTTACTCTATGTCTATNTACATCCTCTATCCATAATAGTGTGTGGTCATGTTCATTCCCTCTATTTTGGAACTCAGTTACAAAATAGTAGTCTGATATTCTTCCGAAGAACGTTTCTTCATGACATATCAATTGCCTCAAAGCATTTACTCTATGTCTATAGTAACGAGTACATGTCACTGCATCTTTTCTCATGAGGTAGTCAATGTCATCATTTTCCAAGGTCTCAGTTTGTTTTTTTCCTTTTCTTGTTCCTATACAATGTAGACATCGTAGTTACCAAGGGATCCCAGTGATGCTCTGCACTTGTGAATGTGATGAAAAAAGTTGGAGGTCCCAATTGTCGGATCATTGCAAATATAGTTTTCTTGTTTTGTTGCAAGTAGTCAGGAGAGATGCGAATGTTTTTGAAATCTATGTATCCAATATCAAATTTTAGGAGTTTTTCTATATTTTCTTTGTACTTGACATCTTTGGCCGATAACTTTCTTCCTCGTAGCTGGCCTTTTCTTATTTGGACCCATATGCAAGAGAGCACTTTCTGAATTAGTATGCGCGTTGTTTTGAAAAACAAATTTGTTGTGTGATAGGAGAAGTCACCGCTTGAATGTAGCAGTTCCCATCAAACTATTTTTTGGTAGTTGAATCGTTTTGTAATGTCAGTGGCACGTGGATATCCATAGAACAATGTTGGGAAGTTCATTTCCTCCGCAAACTTGTCCTTCAATATTTCAAGTGGACGTTGCCCTTCAGCATGTGCGATTTCCAAAATCTTGTCTTGCAAGTCATGAATGTGTTGTGAGTCAGTGAATCCATGTATCAATGTTTCCATAGGTATTTCATTCTCTGATTCATCGCTTGTATCAAAGTTAGTATTAGTCTCTAAAGTTTGGGCAGAGTTTTCATTTCCTTGTTCAAGAACATGGTTCCAGTTCTCATTTATACAAATGTTTTCCACCTTGTACAGGCTCCTGGAACATAGTTCTTTTAATGCTTTCATGACAATGTGTACACACACTCTACCTGTCTCGTATGCATTCTTGTATTGCAAACGTCTTTTGAGAGCTACAACAATCATCATTGTTTCGCTCATGGAATGTGGCAACACTTTTTGAATAACATCTAGCTTGACAAGCACGTTAATACTTGACCATGTTAAGCCAATTTGGGGTCGTTTATAGCCCCAGGTTCTGATATGTGCAAATGCAATTCACAGAGACACTAGTCTCTCTTCAAGTTTTGTAAGTGTACTTACATCTGGTAGTGGTGTGTTACATCTTATTTGGTCAGGTGTTGCAAATTGTGTCAGTTTTCCATTTTCAAGTGATCTTTTGCTTAGAAGACAAATTTTGCTAGTGGAAAATGTTCTATCATTTAGTGTCAAGATGATATATTATTTTTTCAAGTCAGGGGTGAAAGACTTAATGTTCTTTGTGAAATGTAATTCCTCACAAATCGCACATGCAATGCAAGGAGTGTTTTCAATTTTTTTCATATAGCTTTGCTTTACATCTCTTTTTCCTAGACGAGGATGCGTAGCAATTGTTACGGGCATTGCCTCCTCACCATGTTGACGATGCAAATGGTGATGGTCTTTGTCATATGACATGTGATGTTTGTGTTCAACAGGAAGTATGTAAATGTACTTGTGTTGTGCACGCACAACTTTTTTTAGGTTTTGATATGTGAGTTTATGTTTCTTGCTCAAGCTTCCTTCCACCTCAGGATGATCGGTCATACAATTGAGAGGTCTAGAAGGAAGTGCACTAATGTATTTACGTCTTTCACGTATGACCTTTTCAAGTTGTGATAAGTCAGTCTACGCTTTTTGTTTAAGCTCTCTATCACCTAAATGACTATTGGGATGAGTTTCATCATGACTACATAACGTGCGACACTTATGTAGATTCGATGCGGTTTGGTTGGCATGGACAGTGAATCTTGAACTAGAATTATTTCTTATCAAAGGTTGATAATGGATGTGTGGTGTATCTATTTTCGATGATGTGATTTCAATTGTTTTATCGTAGTTTGAATCAGTACAGTAGAAATGGACAGTATCGTCTGGAAGGCTTGACCAGACCTGGATATTTACTCTGAATATGACAAATATCCAATGCAAACAAAATGTTCCACCCTCTATATTTCCTTTCTCATACGACATTGCCATATTTACAAGATATTGTTGCCAACTTCCAATTGTCGGCATACTTTCTATGAGATATGGTAGAAGGTGTTGATGCAAGCATTCAAATGCCTGTTGATTTCCACCTATAATTGCATTGCAAAAGGATTGTACAGTGTAAAGGCGCAATGAGTGCACATCAAACTATGTTGCTATCAAATAGAAGATTGCATTGAACATACTATCTCCACAATTAGATGTACTAGTTGTTGCTATGTGTAATCCATGAGAGTTCACATGATGCATAATTCGTTTCCAATGGGATTGAAGGTATTTGCAGGTTAGCGACAAGTAAATATTAGATCCTCCAAGATTGCACATGGATAATTTTATATAGAGTAGTGGTTCATAATGATCACTTAGAGGATTGACATCATGGAACAAGATGCAATATGGATCTCTATATGCAATTTTGTTGAATAGTAGATATCTTCTTTTTCTTGTTAATGACCAAATTCCAATTGATATATTCAGCCACCATATACAGAATGTATCTCCCCAAAGTCCTCTCTCATGTGGAGGTAGGGTTGCAGATGCAGAGAACCACATCTTTGAAAGATACGTACTGACATCATGTATTCCATGCAATTGGTAAAGAAAATCAGATGCCAATTCGTATTGATACGAATCCAATGCCTCAATCTTTCCCTTTTCTAAACAAGGCAAGAAATGATCTATCAATCCATTGCGCAACTCAGTCAAGGAATAACATAAGTGCCATAGAACTTGAAATGCATCGAAGAGGCAATCTCCTACAGTGTACGAAAATGCATCTAATCTGAAAAGGCCATTGTTACGCAATACCTGGTCGATGTTGTCATGTACAATGGAGTGTGCATCTATTTGATAGCATTCAACATATATTGCTTGCTCCATCTTTTAAGTTGTGGTTTTCAAGATGTTTCTTAGCTATGTTTAGATAATATGAAAATAACAAAAAAGATAAGTATAAGTTTGGGAGTGCATACCAATTCTGCTATGTATCCTTCAACCTTTGTTTGTCTCAAATCTAGTGCTCCGTGGTTGCTATAGCATATGACAAAGAAACAAAGCTATAGTTAGTGCCCAACCATATAGAAGAGATAATGCAAATAAAACAATAGTATCAATTTGCTCAATACAAATATTGAGTATTTAGCAAATTGCAAAACACCATCCCAACAATTTTATGTGTGTAAAGCCTATTTTATAAACTATATAGAAGAGATTTAGCTACCAAATCGCAAAACACCAACCTAACAATTTTTTGTGTGTCAAGCCCACTGGCCAAAAGAAATTTGACAGTTTAACAAATATTTTTTCATCTTCTCAACAACTATTGGAAGTCTGAACCATTATAAGAGTTTTATTTATCATGTGGGATGATACTCTGAAATCAACATTAATGTTTGGACCCGACTCATTTTGTTCTTTATCTTCATCCTTTACCCAAAATTTGCATTTCAGGTCCTGGAACTTTCCCTTTATAACTTACTGAAATATGTCATCGATAAAGATGGATAATGCCTGACAATGGTGTGCAATTTTGTTGCAACTTGGTTACCTTTGTTTCATACTTAGCCCTTCTACACCTACCTGTTGTTTTCTTCTACAAGAACATTTTGCAAAGGCATGTAGGTACTCATTCCCGAGAAATGTGGGAATATCATCGAGGGAATGGTGGGAAGGCTAAAGAATTACCTTATTCAATTGAGGCGTTATATTTCTGCTTTGTCACATAAGGCAAAGGATCGAGATTTGTAATGCTAGAAAAAATGACAGTCAGAGTTGTGCACAGGACATTGGCATACATATGGTTCAGAGTTTGGAGAAAAAATTGGAGCAAAATTTAAGAGCAAGAGGAAAATATATGCCATCCTCTATGGAAAGTCTACAGGATAGGAATGATGAATAAATACCTAAACATTCTTACTTGCAAACTGTAAATAGTAAACAGTAAAGAACGAATACAAATAAACCTATGGTATTGAAACTTACTCGTCAATTATGAACGAAAAAATCACAGGTCCAATTGCGAGTGGAATATTTCAACCCTGCAAAGTGCAATAACAGGTCCTGGAATTACCCAGGATTTGCATTCCAGGTCCTGGAACGTTTTTCTTTATAACTTACTAAAATATGTCACCGATAAAGATGGTTAATGCCTGACAATGGTATGAAATTTTGTTGCATCTTGGTTACTGTTGTACCATACTTATCCCTTCTACACCTACCTGCAATTTTCTTCTACAAAAACATTTTGCAAAGGCAACAAGCTTGACATCGTCTTTTCATGTGAAAGACACAGGTTCGATTCCCGTACGGGATAAGTAGGTACTCATTCCTGGGCAAGGTGGGAAGGCTAAAGAATTTCCTTATTCAATTGAGGCGTTATATTTCCACTTCGTCACATGCGACAAAGGACCGGGATTTGTAATGCTAGAAAAAATGACAGCCGAAGTTGTGTAGATGACATTGGCATGCACATGGTGCAGAGTTTTGGGAAAAAAATGGAGGAAAATTTAAGAGCAAGAGGAAAAGATATGCCAACCTCTATGGAAAGTCTGCTGGATAAGAATGATGAATAAATACTTAAACATTCTTACTTGAAAAATGCAAACAATAAACAATAAACAACAAATACAAATGAAATTATGGTATTGAAACTTACTTGTCAATGATGAACGATAGAATCGCAGGTCCAATTACGGTTGCAGGACTTGAACCCTGTAAAGTGAAAAAACAACTCCAACTGCGGGTGCATGACTCCAACCTTGCAAAATTGAAGTAAACAAAAGCAAGCAGCAAGCAACAAACCAGTGAGCAAGCACCAACAGGTCCAACTGCAGGTGCAGGACTTCAACCTTGCAAAGTTGAACCAAACAACAACAAGCAGCAACCAATGAACCAATGAACAAGCAAAAACCAGTGAACCAGTAAAGAATATGTGTATGACTAAATTGCATTCCAAGCATAGAAGAAATATGAAACATATGATGACTATGCGAGTGGCGATGGACAACAATATTGCCCAAATTCACTGCAAGATTGTATGCAAAAATTGGAGGAAAAATGTACTTTGACAGACCTATTTAAGTAAACATTTAAGGTTGTCAGGCTTGTTTAAGGGCCTCGCGCTATGTAAACATTTAAGCTGTTAGGCCTATTCAAGTACCTCAAAAAGAGTGTCAATGCTCAAAACTTTTGGTATGTAAACATTTCAATAAAAATAAAAATAAAAAAATTCAAAAAGAGCGTCAATGCTCAAAACTTTGGATATCTAGACATTTAAAACATTGGGAATAACGAAGCTGACAATAAGACTTCGAATCTATTCTCCAATGAGATGATGACAAATAATTATTTTTTATTATATAAAAAATAATGCTTTCTATTCTCTAGTTCTAACAATAGAGATTGTGCAAACATTTATAGTCAAAGGGCAAGTTAATATGAAGTCAACGATTTATCGATTGCTATAGTCCCTCTACGCCTTCGACAGGGACCAAAAGAGAGTGGCATGGCACTCACTTAAAGTAACTTTCATGATGGGACATAATTTAAAGTACTTTCATGTGGAGATAACTTAAGATATATGTTGTGAATCCCATTCTAAAGGAACCATCCACATTAAAGAGTATCATTTGATATTTTATTGAGTTCGTTGGATTAAAGGAAGACAAACATTAAAGGTTTACTCTCTTGGGAGGCTTCCTAAATATATTTTGAAGCATTGTTTTTTTATGGTAAGGGAAAATTGATACACTGGTGACGTCTTTTTTTTAAGGGTTTTTAATATGTACAACATCTTTTCATTGTATTTTTACCTAGTCTCCAAGTTATATCAATTACAAGTTATTTCTATTTTATTTTCTTTAACCTGAATTCAGGGACTAAAGAATGAGAAGGAGATGTGAACCTCATCTATAAATAAAGGTCATCCTCTCATTCCAAACTCTTGTGAATTATTGGAGATCATTTGAAGCCATTAATAAAAGATGTTTTGCTTGGTGTTTTGGTTAGAGTTCTTTCTTTCTTGGTTATTCTTATTGGTACTTCAAAGATTATTGTGAACATACAAGTTTCTACTAAATCTAGCAAGATCGATCCATTGAAGAGTTACTCAACTACTTGGAAGCAAGACGTCTAGGGTTTGTGTCTCTTCCATCTTCCTTAAAACAATTTGGTAAGAGCTCAATCTCTTGTCTTGATTAGTTTTATGCTCCTTAGAAAGGGTTTTAAGTGTTCTTTCCAATCTTTTGTTAATCTTGTTGTGAAGGTTATTCCCTTGAGAAAACCCTTCTTGTAGGGCCTTGATTTTCATGATTTGTCTTGATTAGACAAGGGACTACTAGCCTTGAGGCACTAGTCTCCTACATGAATCCATAAACATTGAATAACCAATTCTTAGAGGGGCATACTTCTTGACCCCATAAGCCCTTATTGGAGACAAAGCACTGAGCTCAACTCTCAACCACCAACCACAAAAAACCTAAAAGCTCAAATATTTTTATTTATGTCATATAAAATATAAAAATACCCCAAAAAATATAAAAGATAAAAATACAAAAATATTTATTGTCTAGTGCATGATCATTGTTATATCTTTGTTTCTAGACATATTGTTCAATGGTTTATGCTTCATGGTCAATTTATAACCCTGAGAAGGCAAATCAACTCTCTTTTATTGTTCTCAAAGGATTGTGTTAACGTCTTGTGGGTTTATTTAAGGAGTTCTTCAAATCTGTAATTTAATTAGCTGCGTTAGAAATCGGATTTGGTGACACCCTAAAGGCTAGGGTTTGGTGCTTTAAAGGTGTATTCTAACCCTCTTCTAGTCTATATTTCATTTATGGATTATTTCTTAAGTTTATTTTACATATCTAGTTGTGGCATTGATGACATTGATCTCATAGTTGTTAATTGTATTTATCTTTTGTTGGAATATGGTCTTGCCAAAACCCTTAGGGGAATCACACTCCATTCTTACAAGTTTATGCAAAGTCCATGAGTACATATTGATTAAGCTTGTAATTTATTAGTGCTATTTTGCATTTAATGTGGAATCTATCTCATATTTCAGACTAAGCACATAATTATTAGCTCCTAACCATCACTATATTGGGTGGTTTATGCTCTTCACTTCCATTGAATATTGTTCAAGGCATATTGTAACTTATTAGGCATTGGTCTATCTAACGGTATATTGAGGTGTTGTTGAAGTGTATCTCTCGTTGGACAATGACTTATTTGACAAGTTTAATTCACTTGAATTGGGATACCCCCCATGGCTTATAAGAGTTGGTGTAAAGTGAAGGGGAAAGGTATTGAGGTGATAGTGATATATTTCCCAACTATGTGTACCTCCTTAGCACCAAAAGTGGATCTATTACAAGGGTACTAATTTGGCAGTGACATTTTATGGTGCCATCGTCGAGGATGTCCCTATTAGTTTGTTTCTAGATACATCACTATCCACAACATGCTTGAAACATTTTTTTGGCATCCCCTAGGTTGTGGGTAAGTTTTCTTGTATTTGTATCTTGATGAGATTATTACTTTTGCTAACTTGATTTGTCTCATCTAGCGACTCCACTCACATAAAATATAAAGAGGTACAATGCAAGAGGTAATTCCCATAAAGCAAGATCGAAAGGTAACTTGGGATTGATTCAAAGCATAGGTAAGCTATCTATGAACGTAAATTCTCATAATTCTCAATTTATATTGGTGACTCAACACCTTAGGTATTTGTATGATTGGTATGCAATTCTCTAATATTAATAAATCATCACCTTGTATGTTTCAAATATCGCCTCTAACAAAGGAAAAATTTGGGAAGATTTGTTTGCTCCTTTGGATTTTGCAGGTGTTCCATTATGTCCAAGTGAGCTTTATTTTGATGCATGGACTACTCAGGTTCCAATGTTTAATGGAAATCATGGTTGCCTCGAAGACACCTTGAAACTTTTGTGGATTAGGTTGTATAGAATAACATTATTTATGAACGCACATTCAATGCAAGGGAAAGATGCATCGAATTGGTATTATGATTTGAAGTCTAAAGACATAAAATCATTTCCACAGTTAATGAAAAGGTTTCAAAAGCATTGGATCTATGGTTATGAAGAAGTTGCAGATTTTTATGTCTTTCTTGATTTGCTAAGAAGAATAGGGGGAAATATCAATAACCTAATGATGGAATCTGATAACCATTCAAGTGATATTCTTATGGAAATAGAGGAAACAAAGGATGCATACATTTTCTTATGTGGTTATATTGGAACGAAATATTGTGATCCTTCTCCGCTAAATCTTGATGATGATTTGCATGGAGAGTCTCATCCCTCTCCTCCCTCCCATGAGACTTTGTTGCACAACATCTCAAAATTGGAAAAGGATGAGGAACAGGTACCCCATGATGTGATTAACTTAGAAGATCTTTTTAAAGACGGACCTCAAGGAGCACATTCTCCTTCCCTTGAAGATGATGCTTCCACTGGTAACATTCAAGATACATTTGAAGATCGAGTATATAAAGAAAACTTTGATGACACAAGCATCCAAGCATCTGCCAATTCTCCAACACATGAAAGTCAGGGTTTGATATGTTATACTCCTTTCCAAGCTTTTGATTTTTATGATACATCTTTTAGCAAATTGGAAAATCTAATGGAGAAACTCTTATTTGATGAAGAGAATGGTGATAAAGAGATTGAGAATATTGATTCTCTTCTCCATATTGGAAGATAGAAATAGAATATAAGTTGTGATGGTACTAGTGGTCAAGGCCACGGTTTCAATTAAGTCTTAAGTTTAACTCGAAAAATAAAATTGGTCATATTGGAAGCATCACCTTTTGATTTCAGGGTCAACGTTCCGCATTGGTATCAATCGTCAAGGTCGTGATTTCAAACAGGTTACAATTTTAGCCATGCCCCAAAAAAAAGGTGCTATCAATAGCGTCACTTTTTTAAACGTGGGAATGAGGGTCGATTTTGGGGTTTTTGACCAAACCCAACTACGATTTTACAGAGAAGATGAAACACATATCCATATGTAGAGTTCATGTCGTCACCATTTCTAGTCCAATCCAAGTTGATGTAACTGACTAACTGGTTCACTTTATCCTTGTAATACTTTATACCAAGTTGGTAAATGCCCATGATATAACAAACAATTATCTTTGTATCCTTAAGGTGGATTTCTTAGATATATTGCATAAATTGAGAAATCAAACTGACAACAAAATAAATATTAGGTTGATTGTGAGTTAAATATCTAAAGCTACCAATAAGTTGTCAGTAGAGTGTAGCATTTGTCGATAGAGTGTAGCATCAAATTTCAGAGAATTACACTCCTTGGTTGGATTCACTCCCAATTGATAAGGTGCAACACATGGTTTAAAGTCTTCCATCATGAACTTCTATAAAATACTCAACACATATTTAGGACTCCCCATCAAAATAAGAGAGTTAGGACCCCATCTATGGGCATTTCTACACTCATGGGAGTCTGGAAAATATCTTGTCTTGGGGTGATCCACCTATACCCCAACCTATTGAGAAAGGTGTCGATCTAGAGTCTTGTGCCTATGAACGGAAAATGAGGTCCATTGTAAATAGGAACCAAAGAAAGAAGAAAACCACATTGGATAGTAGTGTGCTATGCACCTCGGAAGAAATAATTCTAGACACTAAAAAGGCTAGAATGAGTGAATTTGATAAGGTTGTAGCAGAGTAAAGAGATACAGAGGGGGATAAACAGGAGTTGACTTCACTAAAGTACTAGGTTCAGTATTGTCAAGAGGCTAGGGAGCGCCAAATTTAAGAAAATACCTCATGGAAGAGCATGAAAAACGCTTGAGAATTCAGGATGATCTTGTGAGGAAATCGATCAGACTTAAGGAAGAATATTTTCTACCAGGGATTACACACAGAGAAATACTTAGATGGGGTGAGAAGAGTGTCAAAGTACTAGACAAAGTAGAGTTTCTTCGAGAGGTACAAAAGGAGAAAGGCATTGAAGACCATGACATAGGGATCTCGTCTAAGGAAATTATTTCCAAGATGCATTTGGTCGCGCAATACTGGGCAAGCATAGTGGATGAGTTGAAGGAAAGAGTTGGATAATAATGGGAGACTTGTAATTGGTATTGGAAGAATATAAACGATGGTTGACCTCCAATTACCAACTTTCAGGTCCACATCGGAGTTTCAGTTGATAGAGGAGGTGTCAACAAGGTTTCAAAGAAGTGTCGATGAGTATAAAAGCTAGGTGCAAAAGACATAAACTGTTGAAATGGGGCACATATAGAAGTACATGATCAAATAGATCAATACTATTGATTGATGGACCTGCTAATTAAGAGAATGGAGAAGTACACTGGTCATTTCAGGAATAACAAGCCTGCTTTGAGCATGTCGGTGGACCAACACAACTATCTATACGATGATAGATGTGTTGAATTTTGCTCTCAGTGGTCGGAGTATTTGAAGGAGCATGCATGCCCTAGATCTCCTCGGTCACCTGAGTCATATTGACTCTATTTTTATTTTTATTTTAGATATTTTCTGATTTCGATTTTACTATTTTTAGCATTTCAAGCATGTATAAATAAACAAGCAAACTTTATAGAAAGGACCTTTATTCAATATTAATGGAGAAGCTCCTAAGGGGCCAAAAAGTTTTACAAAACCATTGTGTTATGATTGGATGGTGGATTATTCTACACTCGATCGCTATGTATTTTATGTATAGTAAGAGTTTCAAATTTTATCAATTTATCTCGTTAATTGTGTGAATTGTTGGGTATCAATACAAATATTATTTAATTTTATTTACAACAAAGTGTATTACTCTTATTCAAAGTTTCAACAATCACAAAATTATTTGTATGGTTATTGATAGATTAAAAGTTGAATAAATATGTGTTATAAGAATAGCATGGTAACTAAATCTTTCATGGAATTATTTTTTGAAGGCATACAAATTAGTTTCTCGCATATTCTGTGTCTTTATTTATTTAAAATCTATCTTTAAGAGAAATAAATAATTTCATTGTTTTTTGCATGTTCCCCTTTTACTAGAATTATTTCTTGAAAGAACTTCACACACTTGATTTGTGTTTTTTTTTGTCCCTAAAGGTTACCCTTAGGCCAATTTTTCTCAAATATACCAACGATTTTTCTTTATACAATAAGAAAACATAACACATAAAATAGTAAAAAGAAACAAAAGAAGTGATTATAAACCATTCTTAAAGCCCATCGAATGGTTTACGGACCATTAACTCGGAGGATTATTCCACACCAAACAGGGACGAGTCCAATTGGGCCTCGCCATTAGATTTAATCCATTATATTGAGAAAAGAGAATCCAACCCCCACAACACTCTACATGACATTAAATTTGTTTGCTCACCTCCTCAAGACTGTATTTCTCCCATATTTCGACCAGATCCTCAACCCTCGCATTTTGTTCAAACCTCTATCCAAGTGTCACTGTGTCCATCTTCCCCTTCAACGATGAAGTTATAGAGGTACTTTCGGGCTTGCAAGGACAAAATTAGGATGGTATTAGGAGAGGACATGTCAATGGAAAATGCTCTAGATTTGTTAGGAAGAGTCGCGGTTGGCCGCTTTTGTGGAAAGAATGCTCGCCCCAAAAGTTTGATGCTCTGGCTGGATGATTATTGGACTCCAATCATTGGATATAGGTCAAATTTTCATGTCCACGTTAAAGGTTGGCTTTGCTTCCTCTTTAAATCTCTGGAATATAGGCTTTGGGTTCTTAAGAAGCACTGGAGCCGGGGTCCTCCAGTTTGGTGCTTAAGGAATGGGGAGTTTTTTTTGACCTCAGATGTGAACCAATATCTTCTCTAATAATGTGGGTTATTATCCCTGGACTCCTGATGGTTTTTTGGCCTGGAAACATCCTGGAGTACATTGGAAATAAAGTAGGTAGATTTAGCAGGCTGAAGAATGATTAGAATACCAAAGAGGATTGCAAGTGGGCTTGGGTGCAGGTGGAGGTCGATGTGAAGGAGGGTCTTCTTGAAGAAATTGAGGTGGTAATCAATGACTTCTCTTGGGTTCAAAATATGGACTATTAGTGCATTCCATTCCAGTGTTATGGTTTGCATAAGGTCGGGCACACTTTGGACCATTGTCTCTCGCCATCCAGGCTGAAAACTACCATTCAAGAAAGTTTGGAAACTGAAGGCAGTGCATTCAAAGGTTTGAGAAGTCGGACAACAACTTGAGGGGGTCCCGTCGTTGGTTCATTATTTTGAAAAGGTTTTAGGCTCGACGGGTTTGGATTTCAAGCCTAATCCTTCTTTGGCTAGTTCTTCAAAAGATATCCAGGGTACGTCCTTATGTTCTCCTTCTCCCCCTTCTATTATCAAAGTTTTGGTTGATGATGGTATCTCTTGTCCACTTTTAAATCCTGCCTTTCCCTCCTGGTTTAAGTCTAAATCCTCCCTCCCTAGTCCTATGAAGGACATTATGATGTTTGATGTCCCTTTGATGTCTGATAAGGCTCTGCATGTAGGGTCTCTATCGCCCATGTCTCTTCCCCTTAACTCTGGTATGGAGGTTGGTAAAGGTGAGGATCTTTAGAGTCATCATGTCTTAGAAGCTTTTTGACTCTTAAGTCAATCTATCCCTTCCCATTCTTCTAGATACATGTTTCATTCCCGTTTAAAAATTAAAGTCGATGAAGCCATAATGGAGGAATCTCCCTGGAAAAAATGACTGGTTTCTAGGCAGGACGAAAATCCCACCTTTCGTTGGCTCAAGTCCAAGTGAAGAAGGATATTCAAAGCATTAAGAAAGCCACTATTATTTGGGCCGTTAGAGCAGGGAATACACATGCAAAGGGTAAGCCATGATCTACATGTCTTTCAATGTTCATGGGGTAAGGGGTGCCCCCATGATGCTAGCCCTCAAAAGATTGGCGAAATCCTGCACTATGGAAGTAATATTTCTAGGAGAAATTATGTGTGTCGACCCTAGGGCAGTGGAGTCATTATCCCCTTGGATGAATGATTTATCTTTCTATTCCCTTGATTCAAAAGGTCACTCTGGGGGCCTAATGATGGCTTGGATCCATAACCTAAAGTTTTTTACTACCTCTTTTTTGAAATTTGGTATTTTGGTTAAATTGGAAGTTTTGTACCTAGGTTCTTCTTTCTGTATAATCAATCTCTCTGGCCCTTATATTGACAAAAATCCCTATTGGGAAGAACTGTCTTCCTTTGGTATTCGTGTTGGAGATAATGTCATTCTGGGGGGTGATCTTAACTTTACTTTATCCCTTAGAGAAGTTTTGGGTGTGCACCTTCACAGAGACCCACTGGAAGGCTTCTTCGCACACCTTCTGGAAGAATGTCACCTGGTAGATATTGATTTGCCTAAGATCACCCCAATGTGGATAAATGGAGGGAAATGTGACGCAAGGGTTCTAAGTGGTTGGACATATTCCTGATATCTAAACCACTGGTCGAAGGCCCCTGGTCTATGAAAACTTGGATAGGTTCTGGTGGCCTATTGGACCTGATATCCCCATTTTTTGGATAACTAAGGAGATTGTGTCTCGAGGCCCTCAGGTTGCAGATATGGAGTGTCGAGAGACTACATGACTAGCATTAACCTTTTTCACAGATGGAGACCCTTCTCACAACCACAAAGGTCGTATATTTTCAGATGACATCCACCACACGAGCTGGCTTCCGAGAGGCAATGGGCCTTGCTCCATGAGGTACAAGTCAGGTATTATGGTGAGTATCATCTCAATATTTGAGGCATTTGAGTATGTTATATCTTACATTGCTTTAGATTTCATGATATATGCTTGGACATTATGCATTTTGCCCTGTTTCACATTGGTGGTTGACATTGTTCCCTAGTAAGTGGTCTTCCTTGGGGATGGGTTTTCTACTAGGAACTCCCTTGAAGAGCCATCACACCATTCCCGACAATACTTACCACTTTCCATTAGTATTCCCCCCCATGTACTTATTTCTTGGGATTTTTAGGGTGTATTGACCCAAGAAGGGGTTGTCCCTCATTTTATGGGAAGAAGGGGTTGAAGGACTAGAGGGATTTTTGTTGGGTAAAAGATAAAAGCTTGTATATAAACCTTCCAGATGCTTCGCCCAGGGATCCCCATAGAAAGCAATGAAACACTTATTTGTAAGAAAAAGGGGACCCACAAGAATAATGATTAAGAATGCTTAAAGGGTTAGTTGGAGGATAGGAGGTCTCATCACGAGCCCACCTCTCATGTTCATAGATATCTAGTGGTACGACATTACCATCATTTGGTCACCAAGCCAGGGTAATGGCTCTTATTTGCATGGCTGAGAGAAAGGGGGTCTCATCACAAGAGAACCTTCTCATTTCCACTAGGTGTTTGTGAGTGACACTTTCATTATCTGGACACCACGCCAGGACAGTGGCCTTCAAATTTTCACTAAATTTTGAAAGAAACAAAAGAATGGAAAAACAATGGGCTTGGAAAAAATTGCAAACAAAGGTTCCACACACCCTCTACAAAGGCACCCATGAATGAGAAACTACAACCCCTTGTATGTCATGAACCCCATGCCCATTAAGTCATGACCCTTAACCACTTCACCCACTTTACATGGCTTAGAGAGGGATCTCTTGGAAAAACTCGACTTAGGGCAAGATCTACCCAATAAGACACCTTGTCAACCCTCCCATATCCAAGCTTGGAAAACCACATAATGTCTTTGAGCACTTAATTGTTTGACAAGGCAATACTTGATGCACATGCTTAGGTGGCTCATTTATTGATTTGATTTACTTATCAGGATGTTATGACTTGAGATCCTTGGAGGGCATTCTTACTTGTCTTTGCAGGACCTATTTGGTGGACAGTTTTGGAATAACAAGCCTAGCTTGGGCTTCCTTGGGGCTGCAAGCCCATAGGTTGGATGCCATGGGTCCACATGCCGGATGACAGAGACAAAGTTTTGGAGAGCTTGAAGATGACGTGGAAGACTTATCCCAACCCTCACATGCCAAACGATTTGATTAGGAGAGGCAAAACGTCACCTTTTTAGGCTTGACGTCATCATTAGGGGCTAGGGTTTGGTGGTGAGACATGGACGAGTGGGCATCTTAGTGAAAGAAGGCTTTGATCATGAAGAAGAGGATGTGGATTGATGACAAGTGGCCTTTGGAGGCCTAACCATGCTACTACAACTCCAACGACTTGGCCAAAGAGGCAAAACGTCCCCTATAAAGGAGACATCACCTTCATTTTAGGGTTTTCTTTGTGTAAAAGTGAAATTAAAGTGATTTGTTTAATATTACTTTGTAAAAAGGGGCAAGATTAGGGTTGTTGACCCCTAGTCTTGTGTTTTACACTAAGTTATGTGGACAAACTATCTTAGTGACATTTTGTATAAATAAGAGATCATAAAATCTCATTTTAACATAACTCTCCCATTGTGAGAAGTACATGGCTGAAAATTTCGCTACCTTTGGAGTTCTTCTTGTCTCTTGTGCTATGGAATGTTTTCTTTGGTTATGGTGATGATGATGATGATGCATTATCTCTTGGAGGTCACTTCTAGCTTATTATGGTGGTTTACATTGGCATGTTAAAGGATTTTCTTGGATTGGTATGGATCTTTGCTTTGTTATTATCATTGGTAATTCAAGTTAAGGTTGTTTTGGCGAAGGCTAGATAGGGAGTATAAGCACATACACCCATATCCTAGTTTCCACCATAATTGTTAAGCTTTAAAATTATTTGCAAAGGTTTTGGTTAAGGAAGTATAAGGATATACACTCGTTAATTTCAAACGCTAGCTAGGTTAATTCCCTTGGGGAATAAGAGGATTTATACCCCCAAGGACCTAGTATCCCTAGCTCTTTCTATAAAACCCCATCAACCCATAACTAAAGGCACTAATCTTGCATTGGAGATATAAATTATTGCATTGGTAAACGTGAAATTTCAAGCTTTTGTTTTTTTCTCACTTGAGGTTTGTTCCCCTAGCCTTGAGCTACCTTGCCTCATTGAGGCATCCCATTTCAACCGCAATTTATTGTTGTTGTAGTAACCCTAAACTACAGCCATTAGGGCTGCACTAACCCTATCCTACTAACCCTAAATAGCTCCTAAACTAACCTTAGACTAGGCCTAAAAATCTACCCTAACCTTCTACTAACCTAGGCACACCCATTGAGCTAACAAGGAGATGATTTAATTGGGTAATTTTTCTGAAATAAGTCTTGGTTTGATACAACCATAAGGCTGGTAATTTCAATGCAGAAACCCTAACCTAAAGTCACTCATAACTTGTGTTTTCACCATCAAAAGTTGCTAAGAATTTGCTAATTTATTCTACTTGCTTTAATACAATTTTTGAGTGGTTTCTTTGAAAGTTTTAGTGGTTGAATTCACTGTTGTCACCAAAAGTATGCTACAGCCATAGGTCTGCCAAAATACTTTTGCATACATCTTTTATGATAACCATTACTCATTGCTAAAGTCTCATGCTATAGATCGTTAAATTCTCTAGTATTTATCTGCTTTGTTTCAAGCACATTTCATTGGACTTTTAACAACTTGTTACCAACGCTAATACTCATTTATTTGCTGATATATATTGTTATCAGTTGCTGCAAATCAGGGATAGAAATCCTAGCTTGCTAATCCAACTAACATATTATACTGCATAGTGGTTTTCATTGTGTCTCGAGCAGGTACAAGTTTCTCGACAATTCATCCAAGGCTTTGGCAACCTCAAGACAACTTAAGACTCATTATCAAACTTCCATTTCCATATAGAATATTGACCTTTAGGGGCTCCACTGTTTCCATTTATGTTTCCCCCCTCCATTCCCCCTAGGGTCATTGAGATAGCCTCCCTAGAGTGATCTAGTCACTCTTGAAGCGCGATACCTATATTGAGGTGACATTGGGTATAATGTCCTTAAGTTGCCGCCACGTGGTGGTTGGGTTGAGCTTTTCCCAACCTACAACTTGTGCGATAACATAACCACCTTCCCATCTTTATGAATTTGGAATATAAAGAGTGAAGGCCTCCATCCCCGTTGAATTTCAATCACATCTGGTTGGCATAAAAAGATTACAAGAAATCAGTCATTTCTACATGGACCCACCTTCACAAAGAAGTTGGATTTTCATATATGCAACAATTCCATGAAAATCTTCAGAAGGTTGAAAAGGTGATGAAAGAATGGGTGGTGATTTATAATCAAAGGTCTCAAGCAACTTTCAAAGAGACTACACAAAGATCAAATCCATATTCAAATCCAATAGCTTGGACATCTTCTCAGACGAGGAGGCCTTAACTCTAAAGGCCCTGATAGACCTTAGACGAGATCGCTTGGAAAAAGAGGAGGCTACTTGGAGGTTAAGAAGTTGAGCAACTTGGATTGCTGAAGGTAATAACAACACAAAATTATTTCGCAAATATGCCAATTACTGCAAGAACCTTAATATGATTTGGGAGGTTTCCAGTCAATATGGGAGCCTAGCTAAAACTTTTGATGAAAAAGCAGAAGCAACTAGGACTCATTTCAACTCAGTTTTCAAGGAGCCGGTTGGTTTTCCTATTGAGGAATTGTTATAAGTTCGCATACTTTTTCCTAAGGTTTTCTCTACAAAGATGAACGAATTTTTGGAAGTTGAGGTAATGGAAACTGAGCTAGAATCAACTCTCTTCTCCATGAAGAAAGGTAAAATTCCTGGCCCAAATGACTTCTTAGTGGAATTTTGTATTGGATTTTACGAGCTTTTGAAAGATGATTTGCTAAAGGTGGTTCAAAAATCAAAACAAAGTTGGAAATTTTTGGGAGCAATGAACTCCACTTTCTTAGCTCTTATGCCCCCCAAAAAGGATGCGGTCTCTATTGAAGACTATCGACTAATTTCATGTTGCAACGTGGTGTATAAGGTGGTTTCAAAAATCATAGCAAATAGGCTAAGGCCTATCCTTGGTGAAATCATATCCGAAGAATAGTTTGGTTTCCTTTTCAAGCGTCAAATCCATGATGCAGTGGCTCTTTCTCAAGAGGTGATTCACTCCATCAAAACTTATAAAATTCTCTTGGTCTTTCTTAAAATGGATTTGTCTAATGCATACGACAAAGTGAGTTGAAACTTTCTTCATTTGGTTCTGGTCCAAATGGGGATGAACCTAGCCACACTGAACTAGATCTGTCTAATGCATATGACAAAGTGAGTTGGACCTTTCTTCGTTTGGTTCTGGTTCGAATGGGGATGAACCTAGGCACAGTGAACTAGATCTGTCTAATGCATACGACAAAGTGAGTTGGACCTTTCTTCATTTGGTTTTGGTCCAAATGGGGATGAACCTAGCCATGATGAACTAGATCCAAGGGTGCGTCCAATCCACCACCTTTGCGGTTCTGATAAATGGGCCCCCCTCCAAATTATTTGGAGCCTCGAGGTGGCTTCGTCAGGGGTTCCGTCTCCCCTTTCCTCTTTCTCCTAGTTGTAGAAAGGATAAGTAAACTAATGAGCAAAGCAAGGAGTTGTGGAGAATTGAAATGTCTTAAGGTTTCTCCATCTGAAATTCTTTCTCACCTTCTTTTCATTGATGACATACCACTGTTTGGTGCAGGTTCTATACAAGAATTCCAGGTTATTAGACACATTATGGACCTATTATTTTGGGCCATGGGGATGGAGATTAATTGGATGAAGTTGTGTGTGCACTAATCCTTCCCCAAGGAAGATTTGACTCCTCTCCTGAAAAGTGCTCCGTTGTTCCCTAGGAAAAGTCTTGATGAAGGTTTTAAGTACTTGAAAGTTAATCTATATCCAAATGCTTGTGGCTTTGAGGATTAGTTGTGTCTATACAAAAATATTGAAGCTCATATTTCATTGTGGGTCAATAGATGGTTGTCTTGAGGAGGAAGGTTAATCCTTCTTAAATTGTTTTTGTAGAGCATCCCAGTATACTAGACCTCCATTGCAAAATTTCCGAAGGGAATTCTGACTAAGATCCAGAAAAAAAGATTCCAATTCATGTGTTCAAAAAGTTGTGAGAAGGATGGTGTCCCTTTGGTAAAATGGTCCCTCTTAGCCAAGCCTAAAATATTGGGTGGTTGGGGGACAAAAAATCCCTATATTTTAGCCAAGCTCTGGTTGGTAAAAGCCTATTGAGGCTTACCCAAAACTCAACGCTTAGGGGGAGGGTCATGAAATCTAAATACTTGGGTAATCTCTCTTTTGAATATTGGTTTCAAACACCTCAGAATACTTCCAAGAACAATTTGATAACCTGGAAAGCATTAGTAGATGCTTTCAATTTGGTGGGCAATTAGATAGTTTGGAGAATTGGAAATGGTAAAAAAAATTAAATTGGTGAGGACTCGTGGGTTGGTACAGATGAAGATTATAGACTTTCTAAAGATATTCAGGCAATATTGTATAACCAAGATATCTTCTCCCTTTGGGATACAAAAGCTCAAGATCATAACGGTGTTGGTAGAAATGGGTGTAAATAAGAAGGCGAGTCAGGACTGACCAATGACCATGCTAAGGAGTGGCGTAGGTATGTCTATAACTTGTTCTCAAATCATATTAAGTTGGTTGAAGAGGATTAGGATTCCCCAGCTTGGTTGAAGAATTCCATGTCTTATGAATTCATTGCCAGGCTCGACTATAAATCCCAAATGGAGTTGAAGCCAAGCAAGTTATCTCTTTGGTGGTGGGAATGAGTATGGAAGCTTCATGGACCCCTAAAATTGAAAATATTCCTTTGGATTACAATTGGAAATAAACTGTTAACTTGGGATAACTTGATCAAGAGAGGTTGGAGTGGTCCTAGCTAGTGTGCTCTATGTTGTCAGGACATTGAATTTTTTTTTCACCTTTTTGTATCTTGTCCCTTTGCATCTTAGGTATGGAGCCTCTTGGTAAATAGTCTTAACCCACAGATCTCATGGAATCATAATAGTCTGAACCTTTGTCTGAATCATAATAGTTTTAATAAGCTACGACTCCCTTCCATGTCATTTTGTTTACTATCTTTGGTGGGCTCATAATCAGATTGTGTTTTAGGATAAACAAATCTCTACTGAGGTGGTGAAAGGTTTAATTGAAAAACTTACTAAAGAATATAAATGAGAGCCCAAGTGGAAAAAAGCTAGAGTACCTATGATGCCTTCTCTGGATTATGAGACTCCTTAGGAGTTATTTGATGAGGCAATCCAAGGACATCCCCCAAGGTTTGGAGTTGGCATGGTGTTGTATGTAAATTTTCATCACTTTTTTTATATTCGATATGGCCCTGGGCTGGGCTCCAACACCAAAGGAGAATTCTCGGCTTTGTATTCTCTTCTCTTCTTTGCTAACTCTCATGGGATTAAACATCTTCAGGTGATGGGAGATTCTCAGGTGGTGATCAATTGGGAAAATGGGAAAGTTAAGGTGGAAATTCTTCATCTGCAATATTTTTTGTCCCATACTTGTAGGCTTATGCAAGATTTCAAATGGAAGTCGTTCACACATATTTATCGAGAGCTTAAGCATAAGGCAGATCAATTGTCCAAATAAGCATTGGAGTGTTGTGTGGGCTCCTTTTATGTTCATGAATTCCTCGATGGTCAAGCATCATAGAGAATGGAGTTTCACTTTTAATCTAATATGTACTATGATAAGCTCTGGTGATATTCCTTGATGGTTGGTTTCTATTAATGTATAGTTTTTGGTTGTTAGTGGTTGGTTAATGTTAGTACTGTATAATGAAACTTGACGGGTAGGGTCATAGAAAATGTTTGGTTTATTTTCACTAACTCCATTTTGTTTGACACTGTCTAGTCGAAAGAGTCCTTTGGACTGATGTCATGTATATTCTCTTTTTTGGAATTTTTTTTTTTTTTTAAGGGAAATTTTTTTTTTCAAGTGGTTATAACAATTTGCTAAACTTAACAACTCATAACTAAATGCATAAATATTTCCAATATTCTTGATGTACCTATAAATTCCTTAGCTGAGCCATGAAGATGGGAAAATCCGTTTTGAATGTTGTTGCAACTATTTTCCAAGTGTCTAAGGATGAATTTGGTTATGAGACAGTTGTAACAATCTATTATTAACCAATCCACATGAGTTTTAGTTACCCAAATGAATTTGGAACTCAGAGGTATATGGAAAAATAGAATTTCACATGTGGGCATGTAGAACTTTGTCCTCCAATAATTAAAATCACAAATTTCATCTTTTATTGTCTTCTCGAAGTGGCTATAACAGTGAATTTGTGGCATATTTAATTGAACCATTCCCAAAATGGTTGCTTGATTATTGTTTCCCTCCTTTATAATCATGGCTTTCAGGAACATAATTGATCCCTGAAATATAGGCTGGAAAGCAAGCAACATATTCAATCGAACTCTTAAAAGCAAGTAATTGTTAGATGCCCATTAATTGTTGACTAGAATATTCAATAACATGTGTTCTATGGTGATATCAAAAGTTCTGTAGAAACTACTTGAACTCATGAGAACACCATAGTTGTAGCGTATGGTTTTGCAATAGTTATCACATGGTAGTGATAATGACTTGGATCTATGGCAAAGGTTGTGCAACAACCATGATTCAAGGATCTGAAATAAAGGAAGATATGGGTGAATAAGAATAAGATATCGTGCATATGGCATCTAAGGTCCTTATGAAGTCACGAGTGAATGGATGGGGGCACATTTTCGTCATGAGCGTGGGCCTCAACCCCCCCCCCCCTATCTCCTCATCGTTCTATGTTTCCTATTCCCTTCCCACCGACGGTGTTTTTCCGCGCCCACCCCCCCCGTTCCTATCGTCCCATGTGACATGTTGTCCTGGAGGACAGATGGAGTCCCCGTATGGTGATAAGGTAGATTATGGAAGCATCCCATGACATGGGCAGGATTTCCTCTCACAAGCAGAGTTTTTTGAGCGCGCGACTTCCTCCACTTACCACTCTTAGTGGAAGCCAGACCATCAGTTCGAGGGAGCAATAGTTAAAACACCACGCTTGAAGGATGGACTCGAACAGGTAGGTTTTATTTCTGGCGGTAAGTTTCTGGACAAGCAAAGGAATGGTAACTTCCAACAATTGGACCCTCTATTTTCTTATTCTCCCTCTCTCGCGAAGCTCAAGGCAGGGAATACTGGTAATCTGTGAGGCGAGGAAAGGAAAAAGGACCCAGTTGTTTGTAATCAAGGTTTTGCGAACATGCATAATGCTTATCTGAGGAAAAAGTTTTCAAGTTGCATTCGTGAAAAAGGAGGTCCTGCGAGAATGGTGGTCGGAGAGGATATATCGATAGAGGAAATCACTCGCTTTGAGGGTAAACTTCTAGTTGAAATATTTAACAGGAAATCACCTTGTATTTCAGCTCTTCAATCTTGGATTAGTGAGGAATGGACTCCTATGTTGGGTTACTTTCCCAAAATTCATGTGCTGACAAGGGGTTGGGTTTCTTTTAAGCTGAAGGATGAAAAAGATTACGCAAAAATCCTCCAAAAAAGCTAGTCTTGGGGCCTGTCAGGTTTGTTTTTAAAACCCTGGTCGGTCGACTTTGATCCTTCAAGAGAGCCAGTTTCAATAATTAAAGTATGGGCTATATTTCTAGGTCTGTCCCTATCTTTCTAGACAAGGGAGGCTATGGAGGTTATACAAAATAAACTAGGTGATTTTATGGGTCTCAAGCCCAACTGGGAGACAAAAAATGATCGACGTTGGGCCTCGATTCAGGTAGAAGTAAATGTTCGAGAAGGCTTGGTTGGGAGCCTTGACATTGTTTATGGGGATATCACTTGGCATCAGAAAGTGGATTACTGGAAAATCCCTTTCCAGTGCCACGGGTGCCATGAAATCGACCACTTAAATTCTAAATGCCTAAAGCTCGCACCCTGGGGAGAGTCACCGTAAAATTTTTGGAGAAGGAAATCCATTGTGGGATGGGAACAGACAGTGGAGACTCTTTCAATTGAGGGGGAAAATGAAGATTTCGTATTGGAACTCGGATCAACAAAATATTCTAGCTTATCCATGGGGGACCTTGCTCTTCAGGCAATCAATTTAGGTATGCAATTTCTTAATCCAGTTCCTTCTTCTTCTTTGGATATGTTTGCTCTTCCTAGGGAATTGACAGACCTTTTCCCCTCTCCTACTACTTTGTCTCCCATGACTCCCTTGTCCCCCCTTCCCTCCCATTTCTCCCCCCAGTTTATTCAAGACTTCTTCTGATCTTATCCGATCTTTCCCCTCCCATGCCTTGTCTCACAACCCTCCCCCCCTTTCTACCACTCCTCCCCATGTCGATAAACTCCCCTCTCTGTCCCCTAAGCTTACCGAGCCTACATCTTATTCTCCTCCTCTTTCCTCTAGCCCCTCGATAGTCCCTGACCCTCTTGTGCTTCCCACTCTCTCAAAGCATGAGTCTCCCCCTTTACCCTTTCCTAAAGGGTATGCACTTAACTCTAAGGATCGTTTAAAAGTAGCCAACCCCTCGAAAGGTGGCTTGGCCCTTGACCCCCTCCCTACTATGCAGGTTGGCAGAAAGTCTCATCTGTCAAAGGCAAAAGAAAGAGATGTGGCCAAAATCTGGGGAGGCACCCAATCAACCATTACCAGGGCCTTTAGATTTGGGAATGCCTTGCATCCCCCACCCCCCCAAATTATTTTTCTATCTTCCAAGGCAAGAGGGATTATGGGCCCTAAAAAAAATTATCCCTCAAAAGGCTACTCCTGAGCCATAAGCCAAACATCCTTTTTCTTCAAGAGACGATGTGTTCAGGGGAAGATGCCATTAAAATGTTAGTCAAAGGATGAAAAATTGGTCCTATAGTGCGGTTGACGCAAAAGGGTTGTCGAGGGGAATAATTTCTGGTTGGATTTCTTATTTCAAGGCTCTCTTCCTCGACTCTTTCCTCCATCTCAGTAAAGCTCAAGCATAAAGACTACAGTTTTGATTTTACTACTATAAACATTTGTGGGCCCTATTTTGATAGGGTTCAATTTTGGGAAAATCTAAAATGTGTAGGAGTCTTCAGCGATCCCCTAACGGTGATAGGGGGAGATATGAATTTCACCCTCTCCTTAAGAGAAGTTTGGGTCTCGAACCCGAGAAAAGAAAGACAAAAATATTTTTTCCTTTCCTTCATGGAGGCAGAAAGCCTGGTTGACTTAGAGCCTATAAAAATCTCCCCTACCTAGAGTAACTTTCGAATGGGGAATGATGTAGTAGCCAAGAGACTGGACCACTTCCTTATCTTTGAAAAAATCATGGACACGGGTCTTAGATTTAAGGAAAAATTTGAACAAGGGGGAAGTTCAGATCATTGTCATACTTTGCTTTTTTGGAATTCGAAAGTGGATTCACCTCCCGCGCCTCTTAAAATCAACCATGTTTGGTTGGTAGAGGAGGACTTCAGGAAGTTAGTATCTTCCACTTGGGTAAGGATAAATCATGACACTTCTGAACCCTTTATGGTGCAATTTGAAGAAACCTAAAGAGCACTAAAGATGCTATTAACAAGTGGATTCCGGTTTGGAAAGCCAATAGGAAAAATGAGCTTTTAAAGATTGAAGGAAACCTTTCACGAATCATTTTCGAGGTGGAAAATGGAGCCCTAAACCAAGCACAGCCAGAGGAACTTAAATGTCTGGAAAACAAGATAAATGAATGGTTGAAAAAAGAAGAGGTGGAGTGGCACCTAAAAATTCGAGCACTATAGCTTCAAGCTGGAGATAATAACAAAAATGTTTTTCATCATTATGCTAACCATTGCAGAAATGTCAACATTGTTATCCCCATTTTGTGGGATAACTAAGGAGATCATGTCTCGAGGCCCTCAGGTTGCAGATATGGATTGGCGAGAGACTACATGACCAACAATATCCACTTGAATAGATGGAGACCCTTATCACCACCACTGAGGTCAGAATTTTCATATGGCATCCACCACATCAGTTGGCTTCTGAGAGGCACTGGGCCTTGCTTCATGAGGTTCAAGTCAGGTATTATGGTGAGTGTCATTTCAATATTTGAGGTATTTTGAGTATGTTGTGTCTTAGACGGCTTTATATTTCATGACATATGCTTGGACATTATACTTTTTACCGCATTTCACCTTGGTGGTTGACATTGTGCCCTAGTAAGTGGTCTTCATCGGGAATAGGTTTGTTACTAGGAACTCCCTTGAAGAGCCATCGTACCGTTCCCAACCATACCTACCACTTTCCATCACTTAAACCCCCCATCTCCTTGTCTCTTGGGATTTTAGGGTGTATTGACCCAAGAAGGGGTTGTCCCTCATTGTATGGGAAGAAGGGGATGAAGGCCCAGAGGGATTGTTGTTGGGTAAAAGATAAAATCTTGTTTATAAAATTTCCAGATGCTTCGCCCAGGGATCCCCCATGAAAGCAATGAAACACTTCTCTGTAAGAAAAAGGGGAACCACAAGAATAAAAGATAGAATGCTTAGGGGTTTAGTTAGAGGATAGGAGGTCTCATCACGAGCCGACCCATCATGATCATGGGTACTTAGTGGTATGACATTACCATCATATGGCCACCAAGCCAAGGTAGTGGCTCTCAGTTGCACAACTGAGAGAAATAAGGTCTCATCACGAGCCAACCTTCTCATTTCCACAAGGTATTTGTGAGTGACACTGTCATTATCTAGACACCACACCAGGGCAGTGGCCTTCGACTCGTCCTTAAAACATGAAAGAAACAAATAATGGCAAGAAGATGGGCTTGGAAAAATTGCATTGCAAACAAAGGTGCCACACACCCTCTACAAAGGCACCCATGAAAGAGACAATACAACCCCTTGTATGTCATGAACCCCATGCCCATTGAGTCTTGATCCTTAACCACTTCATCCACTTTACATGGCTTAGAGAGGTATCACTTGGGAAACCCTCCTTGACCTAGGAAAGATCTACCTAATAGGACACCTTGTCAACCCTCCCATATCCAAGCTTGGCAAGTCGGATAATGTCTTTGAACACTTACTTGTTTGACATGGTAATCTTTGATGCACATGCTTAGGTGGCTCATTTATTGTTTTGATTTACTCATCTTGATATTTTGACTTGAGATCCTTGGAGGGCGTGCTTATGTCTTTCCAGGACCTAGTTGGTGGACAATTTTGGAGGAAAAAGCCTAGCTTGGGCTTCCATGGGGCTTGAAGCCTGCAGGTTGGATGCCAAGGGACCGCATGCCGGATAAGAGAGACATAACTTCAGAGGCATAGATGACACCTTGGACGACATGACCTAGCCCTTGCATGCTAAACATTTTTCCTAGGAGAGGCAAAACATCATCTTTTGGAGGCTTGACGTCATGCTTGAGGGGCTTGAGGTGGTGATGACTACACATGGCACATTTTGAAGGAAGGAACCCTCAGATCATGTGGTAGAAGTTGGCTTGGAGGCACATGGCCTTTTAAGGCTCAACCCTAACATCTCCAACTCAACATTTGACATAAAAGTGCCAAAACGTCCCTCCTAAAGGGGTGACGCCACTCTTAGGGTTTTCATTTGTTAAAAAAGTAGAATTTAAAGATGAATTGTTTAATATTATTTGTGTAAATGGGAAAGATTAGGGTTGTTGACCCTTAGTCTTATGGTTACCCTAATATTATGTGGATAGACTATGTTAGTGACATTTTGTATAAATAGAGATCATAAGATCTCATTTTGGAATCATAACTCTCCCATTGTGAGAAGTGTTGGACTGAAATTTTCGCTATCTTTGGCTAGTTTCTCTCTTGTGCTCTTGTGTATGGCTTTATTCTTGGTTATTGGTTGATGGAAGTGATGGGCTAGCCTTATAAGGCTCTTCGTTTGCTATTGTGGTGGTTTGTCTTAACATTTTTCCTTGGATTGGTAAGGCTTTTACTTTGTGCTATCATTTGTTATTCAAGTCAAGGTTATTTTGCTAGAGCTTGGTGGAAAGTATAAGTGCATACACCCCTACCTTAGCTTGCATCTTTTTATCCTTAAGTATTTAATTGTTTAACAAGGATTTTCTAAGAGAAGTATAAGTGCATACACCCTCTTAGCCTAAACCCTAGCTAGGGATACTTTCCTTGGTGAGTAAGAGGACATGTCATTTGGAAAAGTTTACAAGTTTTTACCTTGAAGAATAATCATCTTAAAATGAATTTTTTGAGATCAACACTCCACCCCCAAGGAGTTAGTACCTCTAGCTCTTTATTTGCTTGAATCCATTAACCCAATCATTAAAAGCACTAGTCATTACTTGTTGCATTGGAGAATTAAATTGTTTCCTTGGTAAACGTGACATTTTCAAGTTTTAAAGATATCTCTTTTGGAAGTTGTTCCTTGAGCCTTTGGCTCTCTTGCCTCATTGAGGCGTCCCCTTTCAACCATTAATTCTTGCTCCTGTTACAAAACTAACTTACAACCATTCTGCATAAAATTAACTCTCTAACTCCTAATAACTCATAAATTAACCCTAGGATTGACCTCTAACTTTACCCTAACTCTCTACTAACCCTAGCATACTTGTTGGGCTAGTTAAAGGTGGTTTTCATTGGCTGATTTTTCAGCTATTTAAGCTTGGTTTGCTACAGCCATAAAGCTGATAAATATCACTGAAGTTATCTTTTTGTTTCGGCCTTGCTTTTGTGCTAAAGTATTGCTTATTCATTGTTGGGTTAAGCTAGCTTTCACTAGTTTATATCTTGCTTATTCAATTATACCTTTAGCACTTATATTGCAGCCTTTATTATGTTCTATGTGCTGATATATATCATTTATTTTTGCTGCAATTAGGGACAACAAGCTTAACTTTCTCGTCCAACTAACATATTACAAGAATCCTTGGTTTTCATTGTGTCTCGGGCAGGTACTTTAATATCGACAGGTCACTCAACTCTTTTGGAAACCTTTAAACCATGCCAAGAATCTTTTCCAAGCTCTTTCTACCATTTATAATTGACCTCTAGGGACATCCATTCATTCTTATCATTTTCTATCTCATTTCCCCCTAGGGTCACCGGGACTCCCCCCTTCAGGTGACTACCTCACCTCTAAAGTGACGAGAAACCCTGCCTAAGGTGACAATGGGTAGGTTCTCTCCAAGTTGTCACCAATTGGTGGTTGGGTCGTGATTTTCCCAACCTACAACTTGTGTGATAACATTTTGGCATTGTTTCCGAGGAGGATTTTGGATCCTCTTCTGAACACCAACGACACTTTGGCAAGCTATCCCAAAGTCTTTTCCCTAGTTGTCCCGGTGACTCCACTCGAGGGACGTTCCCTTTACACCTTTCTTGATGAGATCTTCTTGAAGCTCATCTGGCGACTCCACCTTCCTAGAACCCACTTTTTCCTTTTTCCTTTTTCCCCTTTCCCTCCTTTGATGAGCCTCTAACTCATCTGGCGATTCCATCGAGGTGTTACCCTAGGTAATGGAAACATGGCTTTGTGGCGCTTTCATGAAGCATACAAGGCCTTGGATCTCGAAGCTATTGACGGATATCGATATAAGTGCCCGATAAACCAATTCGATGTCCTCCCAAAGTTCAATGGTAATCCATTTTCAGTCGTAGCACACATTGTTGAGTTTACCAAATGCATCTACTATGGGAATGTACTACATGAATATGTATGCCTACGGTTGTTTTTGCTATCCTTTCTAAATGAACAAAGAGATTAGATCAAGCATTCTTACAAGCCAAGAAGCATATATTCTTTGACGATCCTCATCATAGAGTTCCTTGAACGTTGGGGACCAGAAACTCAAAGTCTTAAAGATACAATTCAGGACATGGAGGACGCTTTTTCGAGAGAAGGTTTGGACCTTGATCCTATTGAAGTTTTGAGGGAAACGCTTCTTCCAGAGTTTGTTGAGACAACAATTGAAAGACAAGAAGTTGACAAGAGAAATGAGGAAAGTTTTGAGTGCTTCAAGGAAAACATAGAAGAATATGATGAATTTTGTGAACAACTGATAGAACTTTGTTTTGACAAGGAATTTTTGGTTAAGTTCTTTCAACAGAGAGAAGAAGAGTATTACGCCATCCTCGAAAGTTATGAGGAAAGGCCTACCCTAAATTTAGCTTGGGAAGTGGCCATGCATATTTTGGAACAAGAGCATTATACGACGATGTGATCGAGAAGTATGGGTACTAGGAAAACTTCCCAAATGATTAAAAACCTCTCTCCATGCCCGAGGAAGTCTACAAAATCGTTACAGATCAAGATCAAGATGGTGAATTCTCTGATCCTATTTACGAAGATTCAATTAAAGAACCAACCCATGGAGAAAGTTGCTAAGAAGAAGAAGACCTTGATGAACATAAGGAAACGTTGACATCCGTGCTACTACTTGAAGAAGAAGATGTCCTTCTGTCTTGTTTTCCTCTTGCACAAGAAGTTGAAGAAACAACTAGCCTCAATGATGAAGTATTTGAAGATCCCGTTGAAGCTACCCCAACCTCTGCTTCTCTTGCACATAAAGAAGAGAACATGATGAGTTATAATCCTTTTTAAAACTTTGATGATGCTTTGTTCCATGAATTTGGAAATGAAGAAAACTACCAAAAGGATCTCAATGAAGTTCCTCTTGCATAAGGCTTTAACGAGACATTGTTATTTGATTTCCCTTTTGAAGAGAATGAAGTTCTCCAGTCTTGTGAAGAAGCAATCAACTCCTATGACGCATATGAATTCGTTGAACAACCCTCAGATATAGTTGACGACCACATTGATTATTTCATATAGGTTGGGAGACGTAGATGGCATGTGGGTTGCTTCATTATTGATAGAGATACCATTTATGACATTGGGGGTATCTCTCAAGCAAAATGGTTTGAGTTGTCATCATCGAAGGACTAGTCTTCATGTATGTATGATTCAGATATTTGGAAGCCTGGTGATGGCATGGTTACATATTTGTTCTGCCCCTTCAAGGATGACTTATCGCAACATACTCAAGGTGATTTTCTCTCATCCCTTGACATATACCCTTTGAGGGATGTAAATTTGTTCTGTAAGGATTTTCATCCATTGTGTTCAGATACTGGTAGACACCAGGTCGTGGCCAGTCTAGGGCATTTTGAGGTCCACACTGCCAAAAGGAAGTACTTTAATGTTGATTCTTTTGGTGGGGATTTATAGATAAAGAAGCAATGTTTCCTAAATCTGAGGGAGGATTTTTTCTCTAGACATGAGGTTGTGCCTTACCGCATTTCCCCTTGTTTGGGAAATCAACAAGTTTTCTTGGGATTCCTTATCCTTTCTCAGCCTTTAGGGAGCGATGATTTTTTGAGTGAATATGAAGACGAGTCGTTGTCTACATATGGTATCCCTCTTCAGAGATGGATTGATCAGGCTTGTGGCTACACTTTCAAGCAGGATGATCATGCTGATGGTTTCTCTTTCCAGTAGGTTTTCCTCCCTCCCACCCATCTCCATGAGTTTTATTTCATGATCGATTATATGTGTATTTATACTCATGATTATTATGTGCTTGATTTATCTTTGTTGTATTACATGATTAAGCAAAGGGGGAAATACTTTGATGAGATGATCAACTAGTTGCACTGGTTGTAGGACTTCACCTGACATCATCTATCACATGATCTTTAAGGCTCCAAGGCCCCAGGTAAGTAGGTAAGTCATTTTGATTTCTTGCATTTGCATCTTGATTGCTCATATTAGTTTAGATGCATTTCATTTTCATTTTGCTCTACTTGCATATTGATTTCATGTTTAGTTTATAAGTTTTTGAAAAAATGCTAAAATTTTCTTTTCTAGATTAGTTTTTATTTTTGGATATATATATATATATATATATATATATATATATATATATATATATATATATATATATATATATATATATATATGGATAAAGGGTGATAACACCACCCTATATGCATTGATGTTTTTGTCTGAGTTTTGGCAGGCACAAGTCTACCAGGAGATGTTGTGGTTCTCATGCACTCTACGACGAGCACATGTCCCCAAGTAGGAGCCAGATGTTATCCCCATTTTGTGGGATAACTAAGGAGATCATGTCTTGAGGCCGCCTTGTATTACTTAAATCAGTCTGGGAAATTATCCCTGTATATTGGAAGTCCACAATAGCCATTCCCAAAGGCATTTTGGATAAAATAAGGAGGCTAAGATGTAGATACCTGTGGGTAGGCCATAAATACCTAGGGGGTTTCCATTTGGCTAGTTGGTTCTCCATTTCTATTTCAAAAAACCTTGGGGGATGGGGACTCAAATATATTCGTCCCTTTGCTCGAGCACTAACATGCCAAAATATTTAGTGCCTCTCGTAAGGGAACTCCCTTTGGTCTAGAATTCTACACTCAAAATATTTCTCTAATTTATCCATAGCAGAATGGTTTTGTCTTCCAGTGAAACCCTCAAAAGGATATATCATGTGGAAAGATTTAGTGGAAGCCTTTCCATTAGTGGGATAATGGTTTGTCTGGAAAATTGGAAATGGGAGAAATGTAAGATTAGGAGAGGACCCTTGTCTAGGAGCAGGGGATAATTTCAGGCTGTCGGAACCTTTGGTTCAACATCTTAAAAACCTCAACCTCTTCCACTTACATGATATCTGTTTAGGGGACCCTAAACTATGAGGAAGCATGGGGTGGCACGATTAAGTCTCCCTAGGTTTACCGCAAGAACTTTACACATAATGAGACTCCTTTATCTCACAGTTGTGTGAAAACTTCATCCACCTGGATGATGAGTCCTCAGAACTCTCTGCTGGTCCTTTAACCAAAAGGAAGGGTCCTTTACAACGAAACTTGGATATAAAGCATGGTAGGAAGAAAGAATTCTAGTTCAGCCTAAATGGTGGTGGAAAACGTTGCGGGAAAGCAAAGCTCCTTTAAGATGCAAAATTTCTCTCTGGCTTGTGAATAATAAACTTCTAACTTGGGATAATTGAGTGAAAAGGGGCTAGTGCGGCCCTAATCATTGCAGCCTATGCATTGGTGATGAGGAATCAATTTCTCACCTTTTTTTCTTTTGTCCCTATGCATGTCAGGTTCCAAAGTTGGTCAAGAAAAAATTAAATGCCAGGTCTGATTGGAACAAAGAAAGCTTGGAAGAATACTATCAATTATGGGTAAAGGACAAGGCTATAAAGCTTTATTCGGGTTTTCCAAGTATCATGATTTCAAACATATGGTGGGCCCACACCTCAACTATTTTTAAAGACAAATGGATTCCACCGGAGGTTATTGCAGCGATTATGCTTAACCAGACTGCTGATTTTAAATATGATCCCAAATAATTTAAGCAACATATTATTATTCTCCCCACCTTAGATTATGACATCCCATGGGGATATTTTGATGGGGCCAACCAGGGGCACCCTCCATCATGTGGAGTTGGAGTAGTTCTATTCATCAACCAAAACCATTACATTTACATTAGATATGCCCCTGGCCAGGGGTCCAATAACAGAGCCGAGCTAATTGCGATGTGGACCCTTTTGGAGACGACAAAGCAGAAAGACATTAAAAAACTATAGGTTTTGGGGGAATCCAAATTGACAATTGATTGGGCCCAAGGAAAAATAGAAATCTAAAATGTGAATCTATCGAACATCTTGCAAGATATCAGGCTGGCTTTTCCTTCCTTTGAATGGATTTCTTTTCATCATGTTTTAAGAGAACTCAATGTCAAGGCGGATGAGCTATCTAAGGAAGTGCTTCAGTTACAAAGAGGAGCATTTGGGTACTATGAGTACTTTGACGGGGTGGAAACTAAAGCTATGGATTTCCGCCTTTAGATGAAAGAAAAAGTAATTGATGCAATTTTTTTTATTTTTTTTTATGATTGACAAAGAAGAGACAGAAGTGGAATGTAAAGGTTTGTCAAAACTGTTAAAGGTAACAACGAATAGAATGGAGACAGGTTCTTTTTGATTGAAAAGGCCTGCAAAGGCTGAAGCGAAATATTGTAACACGTGTATTTCTGGAATACTCTTGGAATATAATTTTTTTTTTCTATTGAAAAAAGAAGAAGATATCGTGGATCCATAACAATGGTTTTGTGGCAGTTGAAGTTCTTGGATCCATAACATATGAATCTTTGAAGCAATATAATGTAACAACTTGTCCACACATGAGCCATTACTTCAAAATTAAATGCATAGTACACTACTTCCCCTAATGTTAATCATAAATCCAATAAAATACTAAGAAATTCAATGGAAAAACACCTTGAGCCCAATCCAACATTTGAGCATTAAAAAGGATAAATAAGGCGTTATGGGTAAGCAAAAAGGGTTTACAAATAAGGAAAAGAGGGCGGAAAAAGATGGTAAAAACATGACTAATTATCTTCCCCCAACTAAATATTTTCCATGTCTTCATGTAACCCTATACCCCTTAAAAAGAGCATCTATAGCTAATATATAGCAATCTTGATGGATATGCAACAAGTTGTTATAGGGGATCCACAGTAACTTCTACAGATTTGATAAATGACTAGTTTCTCTCAAACTATGATTTGGATATTTGATCATTTTGGTAGGTATGTCTGTTCGAATTTCATGCTTCACTCTACCAAAAACCTTGGATACCCATTTCATAGATCTCAAGATATGAAAAAATCATTATGTGGACCACAATTTGGTGTCTTGAATAATATGCAATTTTGAAGGAGCTTGCTTTGATCCATACTTTCATCCTCTCCTAAGCACACTACATTATCACTAAGAAGGTTAAAAAAAACAATAGTTTCAGCTCCATCAAACCTTTCTTCTTGATTGGGAAACATATGTTCACAAGGAATCCAATGTTTTGCAATGTCATCAAGGTAAGCGGAATTTTGACAACTTTAAGTCACTTCTTCTCCCCCACTATTCATTACTGGAATATGTTCTTCAAGATGTTGTGAGGAACCCATTGAACTTGAAGCCTTCTTCTCAAACTCACAATCACCAATTTCATCATTAAGGCATGAATACACAATATTTGTTGGCTTCCATTATGGGTCATGAACTAATTCCTCATTGGATCCTACCTGTTTCAACGATTGCTTTGACTATATATTGTGAATGGCCTCTATCCTTTGTAAATTTTGAAGGGGAGGATTATCAAGATTCTCAACACATTCATTATTTCTCAAAGGCTGATCGAAAGATAAATAAACACTACAAAATGCATCACCAAGTACCAAGGTGTGTGTACGTTGAGATATAAATTCAAAATGTATCTTCCTTTCTTCAAGGTCTGTTGAAATTTGGTAGCTTGGAGGTACTTTTGCATTGGCAACACTTAGCATGCGGAAGTGACCCAACAAAATTTTTCCTAGTGACTTTATAATGTGTTTTTATAAAGTGACTTTATAAAGTGATTTTATAAAGTTGGGTCTTTTAATTTTTTAATGTAAAAGTGACTTTATGATGTTTTGAGTCACTTTAATGACTTAAGTGACCTCAACAAATGATTAAGTCGTGACCATTGATCTCATGAGGGCAAGATCTAATCTTGACCGTCAATCTCATTAGAAGACCAAGGGTTAGGGCAGTTACAATTAAAAATTGATAAAAGGCAACTCATTAGGAGAGGAGGGCGCACTTTTTGAGGAGGGTTTGAGGGAAGCTCAAGAGGCATGATTCCCAAGAGAGGTCTTTTCTTGGAGGGAAGAGAAACAACATAGAGGTTGGGCATGCATCCCTAGGAGAGGGATTGGCATGCTATCCAAGGATCATTTGCAACAGTAAATACAATATGTACAATAGCTACAGTAGAGGCCGTACAACAAAGAGGAGGCACAAAAATTGATGATGTTGTCTAACAACAGTATTGACACAATTTTCTATGCATTTTGCTGGGTGTATTATGTTATGTACCATACAACAACTCTTGGCATGAGTTTCTAGATATATTGGTGATTGTTGTCGCTATTTGTTGACCGTACTAGGCCATACAATCAAGGCTCTTTTCCCAGATTATAGTTTGTCATTGTCTTCTAGAGGAGTGATTCGATGGACAGTGAGATAAGTCTGTGTATTTATTTGCTGATGATATTGCTGTTGTGCATCACTGATATTTCCCTAAAGCTGAATAATGAAGTATTCTCCTTAAATTCTGTCCTCTTTTCTGAGTAATTCTTCTTGGGGTTTTGCCCAGATTTTTGGTGCTAAAAGTGTGATCTTGTTCACTAATTCATGAGTATTCCACTGTTGTTATATTTCAAATTGCTTAGTTGTTTGTGTTTCAGCCCATAGTCCAATATTTGCATGCTGTTAGATTGCTAAGATTGGTGTACAACTAAAGAAGGCTTTAATATGTTATTAACTAAGTGTGGGACTAATATATATACATATTTTAACATGGTATCATAGCTAGGGCTCTGAATTTCAGTGGACAACTTTGGCACTTGGGACATCAAGTGATTTACTGGTGCTTTTGCTTGAAGAAAGGCAGAAAATGTTCTTTGTCAGGTGGACAAAGATGACTTCCATGATTAGATTTGAAGATAGGTTGGAGGGTATCTCCAACTACCTGCAGTGGAAGCTTATAATCAACAATGTTCTCAAGGAGACCAAATTGTGGTCATTTGCAAACACCATTGTGCCTGTACCTGCTATAGATCCCATAAATCTTGATGTTCATAAGGTGAAGGAAGCTAAGACTCATAGATTCATCGTGGACGGGGTCAAAGACCACCTTATTCCACACTTGGCTGAGAAGAAGACAACCAAAGAAATGTGGGATGCACTGAAAGGTTTGTTTGAGGCTAAGAATGAGAACAAGAAAATGGCTCTCCAGGATAATCTCCATGGAGCTAGGATGGTCAAAGGAGAGAGCGTGGCCACCTACCTCACTCGGGTTGCACAGGTGAAGGACGAGTTGGCAACTGTTGGAGAAGTCATTCCTTACTCAGAGTTGGTGTGGATAGCCCTCAAAGGCTTCACCAAGGAGTGGGAGGTTTTCGTCAAGTGTGTGGTGGGGAGAGAGAAACTCCCTAACTAGAGCAGATTGTGGGATGATTTTACACAGGAGGAGATCCAGGAGGGATCTCAGGAAATGGAATTGGATGGTGCAGATGATAAGAACTTTACTCTTGTGGTAAAGGGCAATGATAAGAAGAAGGACATGACCAAGGTGAAATACTTTGCATGTCACAAGACTGGCCACTATGCTAGTCAATGTCTGAACAATAAGAAGAAGAAACCGAAACCAGAGGTATCAACTTCAGCAGAGGTTGCAGAGAGATATGAGAAGGAGTTCTCTATCAAGACTAGTCCTGTGGCTGGTGCCTAGTGTTCTAGGACATTGAGTCTTGGTTTGTGGACAATGGAGCTTCTCGACACATGACTGGGTTGAGGTGAGTTTTCCTCGATCTTACAGAGATAGACTTAGACTGTAGAGTGAATTGTGGAGCCGACCCACAACTTGCAATAAAGGGGGTTGGAAGGGTGAGATTCCAACTAGAGTCAAGAGGTCTTCTGGAGGATGCCGAGGTGTTATATATTCCAGAGTTGACAATTCATTTTCTCTCAGTGTCAGCTTTGGATGAGAGTGGATTTGGAGTTGTTTTCTATGGTGGACATGGGTTTCTATATCTTGTGGGATCATTTGTTGACACAACAATGATGCTTGGTTTCAATTATGAGGGCATGTACACGTTGTTGGGTAGACCTGTGTTGGAGTCTAGTGGATTTCTGGAATCAGATTATGTGTCGAAGAGTTAGCAAGTAGCATAGGAGAGAGAGTTGATACATGGGACTCAGTCTTCTTCCGGGACTCTCAAAGGACTCAACATGCATGAGTCAACATAGATGGATTCTCAGGAGAGTGTGCAGTCTCCTAGGAGCATGTCTTCAGTTCGTGGTACAATAGAGGTAGCAACAGAGGCTTCCAGTGCAATGGGAGTAGTGGCTTCCTGTTCAGAGGGAGCAGAGACTTCTAGTACAGAGGGAGCAACTATGGAAATTGATGAGATGGAGACAAATTCTGGCGGTGATACCAAAAGTACCTCTTTTGCTAAGAGGGAGTGTTGAAATTTGGTAGCTTGGAGGTACTTTTGCATTGGCAGCGCTCAGCATGCGGAAGTGACCAAGCAAAATTTCTCCTAGTGACTTTATAATGTGTTTTTATAAAGTGACTTTATAAAGTTGGGTGTTTTAATTTTTTAATGTAAACGTGATTTTATGATGTTTTGAGTCACTTTAATGACTTAAGTGACCTCAATGAACGATTAAGTCGTGACCATTGATCTCATGAGGGAAAGATCTAATCTTGACCATCAATCTCATTGGAAGACCAAGGGTTAGGGAAGTTACAATTAAAAATCGATAAAAGGCAGCACATTAGGAGAGGAGGGCGCACTTTTTGAGGAGGGTTTGAGGGAAGCTCAAGAGGCATGATTCCCAAGAGAGTTCTTTGCTTGGAGGGAAGAGAAACAACATAGAGGTTGGGCACGCATCCCTAGGAGAGGGATTGGCATGCTATCCAAGGAGTATTTGCAACAGTAAATATAGTCCGTACAACAACTACAGTAGAGGCCGTACAACAATATTGGTTGGTTGTATAACAAAGAGGAGGCACATAAATTGATGTTGTTTTCTAACAACAGTATTGACACGATTTTATATGCATTTTGTTGGGTGTATTTTATTATGTACCGTACAACAGCTCTTGGCACGAGTTTCTAGATAGATTGGTGACTATTTGTTGATCGTACTAGGCCGTATAGTCAAGGCTGTTTGCCCAGATTATAGTTTGGCACTGTCTTCTAGAGGAGTGATTTGATGGAGAGTGAGATAAGTTTGTGTATTTATTTGTTGATGCTATTGCTGTTGTGTATCACTGATATTTCCCTAAAGCTAAATAAATAATTATTCTCCTTAAATTCTGTCCTCTTTTCTGAGTAATTCTTCTTAGGGTTTTGCCCAGATTTTTGGTGCTAAAAGTGTGATCTTGTTCACTGATTCATGAGTATTCCGATGCTGTTATATTTCAGATTGCTTAGTTGTTTATTTTTCAGCCCATACGCCAATATTTGCATGTTGTTATATTGCTTAGATTGGTGTACAACTAGAGAAGGCTGAAATTTGTTATTAACTAAGTGTGGGACTGATATCTATACACCTTTTAACAAGGTCTACATGACTAGCCAGGTCTTGATATTAATCCAAGACAACTACCTCTAGGACAAATTGTTGATTTAAATCCTAAAAAGTAGAATTAAGCACTTCATTTGTTTGGATTTTTTCATGGGCATCCTTTTTTTTTTTTTTACATTCTTCATATACCCATTTGTTATTATAGCTATGATAGGAACAAAATGACAAACTAACCTCGTTGATCTTTTCAACATATACCAAATTTTTTGTGACGTTGGTTATAACATTTGAAACACTTTATTTCCCTTTTTGAAATCAACTGCTTTAAGATAATTTGGGGTAGCACCATCCTCATTGAACAAATAATGGTATTGTCTTTAGTATTATCTTCACTTAATTCATTCTGTGGAGCTTACCAGAGATGAAAATGCCTTTCCTTTTTGGATTTTGTTGTTGATGTTTCTATGACTTCCGTAGAAATTTATTCTCCTATTTCGTGCTGAAAGTAATGCGATGGGATACCAATAAAGTCTTATGTCTACTCAAAGATCTCTTTATTATAATTTTGAAGGGAAACTACTTTTACAACTCTGTGTGTGTGTGTGTGTGTGTGTTCTCTACTATAGGTTCTTATAGAGCAACATATTTCTCTTCTTCAACAATATCCTTGACTTTTCCATGTGTGTCGACTATTTATTTTCTTTTTCTATTGCTAGTCCTTGTGGAGCAACACCAATGTCGTCTTCTTCTGTTGTTGTTGGTTCTTCTAGAGAAACAATAATGTCTTTTCTTCTACCTTAACAACAACACTTAACTTAGTTCACCTTTGTTTTATAGTTCTTACTGCTCATTTCCTACTGTTGGTTCTTGTGTGATATCAGTGGGGCCTTCTTGATGTTGGTTCTTGTGTAGTAGCATCAATATCTTTCCTTTAGCAACTTCTGTAACATTA
>ML801799.1:154307-181256 GCA_009831015.1 Picea engelmannii
GGAAGTGACCAAGCAAAATTTCTCCTAGTGACTTTATAATGTGTTTTTATAAAGTGATTTTATAAAGTTGGGTCTTTTAATTTTTTAATGTAAAAGTGACTTTATGATGTTTTGAGTCACTTTAATGACTTAAGTGACCTCAACAAATGATTAAGTCGTGACCATTGATCTCATGAGGGAAATATCTAATCTTGACCATCAATCTCATTGGAAGACCAAGGGTTAGGGCAGTTACAATTAAAAATCAATAAAAGGCAGCTCATTAGGAGAGGAGGGCACACTTTTTGAGGAGGGTTTGAGGGAAGCTCAAGAGGCATGATTCCCAAGAGAGTTCTTTGCTTGGAGGGAAGAGCAACAACATAGAGGTTGGGCATGCATCCTTAGGAGAGGGATTGGCATGCTATCCAAGGAGTATTTGCAACAGTAAATATAGTCCGTACAACAACTACAGTAGAGGCCGTACAACAATATTGGCTGTCCGTATAACAAAGAGGAGGCACAAAAATCGATGTTGTTTTCTAACAACAATATTGACACGATTTTATATGCATTTTGTTGGGTGTATTTTATTATGTACCATACAACAACTCTTGGCACGAGTTTTTAGATAGATTGGTGACTGTTGTGGCTGTTTGTTGATCGTACTAGGCCGTATAGTCAAGGATCTTTGCCCAGATTATAGTTTGGCACTGTCTTCTAGAGGAGTGATTTGCTGGAGAGTGAGATAAGTTTGTGTATTTATTTGCTAATGCTATTGCTGTTGTGTATCACTGATATTTCCCTAACACTGAATAAATAATTATTCTCCTTAAATTTTGTCCTCTTTTCTGAGTAATTCTTCTTAGGGTTTTGCCCAGATTTTTGGTGCTAAAAGTGTGATCTTGTTCACTGATTCATGAGTATTCCACTGATGTTATATTTCAGATTGCTTAGTTGTTTATTTTTCAGCCCATACGCCAATATTTACATGTTGTTATATTGCTTAGATTGGTGTACAACTAGAGAAGGCTGAAATTTGTTATTAACTAAGTGTGGGACTGATATCTATACATATTTTAACAAGGTCTACATGACTAGCCAGGTTTTGATATTAATACAAGACAACTACCTCTAGGACAAATTGTTGATTTAAATCCAAAAAAGTAGAATTAAGCACTTCATTTGTTTGGATTTCTTCATGGGCATCGTTTTTTTTTTTTACATTCTTCATATACCCATTTGTTATTATATTTATGATAGGAAGAAAATGACAAACTAACCTCGTTGATCTTTTCAACATATACCAAATTTTTTGTGACGTTGGTTGTAACATTTGAAACACTTTATTTCCCTTTTTGAAATCAACTGCTTTAAGATAATTTGGGGTAGCACCATCCTCATTGAACAAATAATGGTATTGTCTTTAGTATTATCTTCACTTAATTCACTCTGTGAATGATCACAAATAAAGTGAGAATACCATAGATTTGAAACTTTCTGAAAGTAGGGAGAGATTGCTTTCTAGAACCCCCCCTTTTTTGTATTCTTTGGAGAAATAACAGTGCGTGCCTCATTGTTTGGACCTCCCAGAATTCCATATGCTTTTACCAATTTTTCAAGAAGCTTATCTCATGTATACTGCCTCATAAAATACTAATGCCCATAAGAAATACAAAAACAAGTTCTCGTTTCTCTTCATCAACTCCAATAAGTATGAATAATCCATCACATTGATTGAGGTAAGAAAGGAAGTGTCATTCCAAATAACTCATTCTAAGGGGTGCTTATCTTTTTTCCCAACAAATACTGGATATATCACCATTGTTTCAATACAATTCTGATCTAGAAGAAATCCTCTTGAATATGGAATGTATCCATTGTGAAGGGAGCCTTCAAGGTCATAAATATGTGTTGTAGTCTTGGAGATTTCGAAGGCATTTGAATCTCTTGATATTCATATTGGACAACAATATTTTTAATAGTAATGGCCTCATTTCTAGCTTCTGTAGTGACCTTTTGTTTTCCTTCCTTAACTTATGGTTAAGCTTTATAAGCACATTGTAGGAAGGTTTAGGTGGAGCTTACTAGAGATGAAAATGCCTTTCCTTTTTGGATTTTGTTGTTGATGTTTCTATGACTTCTGTAGAAATTTATTCTCCTATTTCGTGCTGAAAGTAATGTGATGGGATACCAATAAAGTCTTATGTATACTCAAAGATTTCTTTATTATACTTTTGAAGGGAAACTACTTTTACAACTGTGTGTGTGTGTATTCTCTACTATAGGTTCTTATAGAGCAACACATTTATCTTCTTCAACAATATCCTTGACTTTTCCATGTGAGTCGACTATTTATTTTCTTTTTCTACTGCTGGTCCTTATGGAGCAACACCAATGTTGTCTTCTTTTGTTGTTGTTGGTTCTTCTAGAGAAACAACAATGTCTTTTCTTCTACCTTAACAACAACACTTGACTTAGTTCACCTTTGTTTTATAGTTCTTACTGCTCATTTCCTACTGTTGGTTCTTGTGTGATATCAGTGGGGCCTTCTTGATGTTGGTTCTTATGTAGTAGCATCAATATATTTCCTTTAGCAGCTTCTGTAACATTCGTAGACCTAGTCCTTCTCTTTCTTGGATATTAAGGGGGGTGTGTTGGAATGGATTTGAACTATGGAAGTAGAGTAAGATGATGCCATGGTTCAAATGTAATAGTTAAGGTTTTGGATTGAACAAGGGTGGTGATAGTATTATCATGATCGGTGATGGTGTGGTTATGATAGATAAATATATGGACAATGTCCCCCCTCCCCTCCCCCCTAACTGAAGACTTTTTTCGTTCTCAGAAAAATGAAAAGTGGTAAGGAAGTAGGACATAAGTAAAAAACCAAAGATGGCTTAAGTGATTTTCCAAATACAAAACCATAACATTCAATGAATCTGACAAACAATTAGAAAGAAGAAGCATACCCGCACCTACCTATGAATTCCATGAAAATTTATACAAGTTAATGGCATCTTGAAAAATTGGGTCTTTTTTGTTTTGTTGTTTTGATTGGTTATGTAGTAAGTTTTTCACAAGCTCCCATGGCAAGAGCAAACACCTCTGGAAAATGAATATCAACAATATTTCCACTTGGTTTTGAGATATCTTCATTGAATCCTTGAGGGGAGACTAGTTTTGCATCAACTTGTTCTGTTACAGGTTCTTGCGGGGCAACAATCTCTTTCTCTTGCATAGTTTCTTCAATTGTTGGTTCTTGTGTAGAAATAGTAGGTCCTTTTGAGGTTGGTTCTTGTGTAGTATCCTCAGGGCTTGTAGGTGTTGGTTCTTGTGTGGAAGCACCTTATCTTCTCCCTTGCTAGTTGTTCCAACTTCTTTAGCAACATAATCCCCTGTAGCTTGTTCTTGTGTGGCAACCACATGGCTTAGTGGTGTTGGTTCTTGTGTAGAATCACCAATATTTTCCTTGAAATTCAGTATTTTTGTTGCTTCTATAGCAATGATGGATCTTGTCCTTATTTTTTTTGGAACCTCTCGAGAGGCCACTAAAATTATTTCTCTTATAGACCTCTTTATTGTTGATGATCCTAAACCTTTTTCTGTAAACTGCTGCTATAAATGGAAACATAATGTAGAATCTCCAACACATTATTAGATGTTAGACTTGAAGGAAGTGTGTTGGAAAAATATTAGTTAGCAGGTAGGAAACAACAAATTTTTTGGTGGATTGGTAGCAACAAACTCTTGAAAATATTTATTCAACAATAATTGCAACTAGAAAGGAGATAAGATAACTAGGTAGCTCAACATTGTAACTAGGTTGAGTTACTTTATTGTGTGGGTTAAGAGTGGGTGGAATAAGAAATGATGGAGGCGCTTATGGAGGAAAGAAGTGAGCTAAAGTTTTGATTTGGTAGCAGTGGTTACATGAATGATATTCTTATGAAACCTTGATGAATTTTTTTTTGTCTTCAATGTCAACTACATAAGCAAGGACAACTTCATGACTTCTGTTAGCGCCGCAATTTTTCTGTTAATTAGAGTGGGTCTTAGTCGGGTTACGTCCATGTGTCAAAGCATGTGAAATCAGGTACCAGACAACGTAGGGGTCGAAGTCGAGCAAGTGGCCGGTTGTCCCTTGGAGTCGGGAAGGGATGTCAGAGTCAAAACATGTGTAAAAAGTACGAGTCTGTTCCAAGAGAGTTGGGTCCTATCATAAAAGAAGTTTTTACATGCTTCAGGTCGAGGCAAGTTATCCAACAGAAGTCAAGTCGGCAAGTGTAGTGACCATCATCAACTCATTATGAAGGTTGGAAGAACGAAAAATCATGACGCTCATATCACATATGCCCTGCAACCCTTATCAGTTGTACCTTACATGCTCAAAAGCATGCTTGTCACACGAATGTGCCACATAAAATATTCAGTTCACTTCAAAACATCCAAATTCCATGAATTCAATGTTTCCTGGCATGATTCCACCTCCTGCCCGCTTTTTTATAAATTTTGGATGTTCTGGGTGCATTCTACTCACCAACTAAGCTTATGCACTGTTTGTAGTTCTTCTCACGAGCCAAAGCTGATCAAGATTTCCGCCTTGGGACCTTGTCAAGTCCACCGCGCGTAAGACAAATACATGTTGCACCATGGAAACCTCCCAAAACATAATAAAGGGCACACAAAATGGCATAAGCACCAGGCCCGAGCCCCAAAGCGACTGAGGTTCGTTCTTACTCACGACGGGCATCCCCAAGGATCCAAAGGGAGATTTCCCCCTACCAGCGGAAACAATGATATCACACTGCGCGAAGGCTAGAGTGGAAGATATTGCATAGGAAAGAAGTACATTGGAAGCCCTGTCTCCCAAAAAGAAGGCACCCCAGAGAAGGGGTAGGCCAAGGAAGAACAGGGAAGTTGGGGAAACACGAGTCCCAAACGAGCCGCACGTGAGATCGACCATCGAAGAACTACTTATGCACGCTATTCAGTTGGAGGTTGTCGAAGGTTCAAGTAGAGAAAGTTGGAGCAGAATGAGGAGGACAGATGCCGCGAACACTGATGTTCAAGATCTGTCTCAGCAGCTGAAACTGGCGCAACTCGCTATCACCAAATTGTACCAGGAAAACAGAGAACTAAGACAACAGTTGGAAACAAATACCCTTGAAGTGTTAGCATCACAAGGCCACGATGGAAATGTGATGTGGCTCAAGAGACAGCTCCGGGAAGTGCAGGATACGATCGTACAACTGTGCGAAACAGAGAGGATGTCAGAAGAAAGGAATGTGGAGCATCTTAGAGAATGTGAAGTGGCTGGGGAGAAAGTCCTCACAGCTCTTGCCAGCGTGCAAAAGAAACATGATTGACTGACTTCACTCTTGTATTCTCGAACGTGGCGCGGGTCTTGAAATTTTTGAAGAAAGCATCGCCTTGGGATGGTTTTGTCATTTTGGTAATGACTGTGACAGTCAGTAGTCACTCGCCACGTACGCACCCCAACAAATGAGCACGCAGTCAAAATGGGATGTTACAGTGGATAGCAGAAGTCTGACAGAGCACTTGAGCATTCTGATACCCTGCCAAAAGAAGGCATCGACACATCACTTTTTCCCATGACGAAACTTCACTGATAACCGAACCCTCGTCTCAAACACAAGCAGTTATGACGCGAATGAATACAGTTGGTTCTTATTTTTGGAAAGAGGTCATGCGAGAAGTCATTGAACAAAGAGTAGGAAGTTTCCTAAATTCTAGGATAGTAGCTAGAGAGCAGGGAAGCCCAAGCGGCGCCCTTGCCTATATATTTTGTCCTTTCAATGTAAGCCAGGTTGGTTGGCAAAATAGTGTAGACAATGTCTATTGAATGTAGTTTAAGCTCGATCGAAATTTAATGCAAAAGTCCCGAAGCTTTGATGAAAAGATTCTAATTGTAGCAGTTGGATGTATTGTTTTCTTTCTTTGCATATGTACTTTCTGTATTCTTTGTTCATATCTATTTCTATCTGAATCAGAACATAATTTCAAACTTGGGATTCACCGTGCAACGCCCCATTTTCGCGCCATTGAGATAAACCGTGTTTCCTCTAAGTTAACTCCGAATTCATCCTCAACGGTGCTCCCAGTTGCTTCATGTGTTTTTCCCCTCGCCATATACAATGATTTTACACTGAAGACTACTACTTACTTAGCCTTTATCCTCTCAAGTTTAGTCACCGAGTCATTGGTTTCTATCGTTTTCTTAAATCGACTCCATAGCCCAAGGTCTTATTCTCTTGCGCCAATAGAACCAGAAATTTATTATCTAAAAGTGTTAAATCTAGCCGATAGTTTAAAGCTATATGCTGTATTGAGACGAATTCTCCCGAGAGAGCCCTCTCCAGGTATGAAAGGCTAGTTTCAGGTCTCAAAGTTGGTTGAAATAGTTACCTTTGTCATTTTTTTATCAGCTGAACAAATTTACAGAGTGATAACATTTTGGCACCGTTGTCGAGGATGAAATTGAAATAAATTTTCCCTGGGAGAACGACTAAATTCATAGTTTTGATCCCTGAGGGTAAAAGAGGAACAAACATCTATATTTACCTGAAATCTTTACCCTGGCGACTCCAGTCAAAAAGACCAGTAGCACCAAGTGGTGCGGTTCAGGGACCCTGGCTCCGAAGATGATCTATACTAGAACTAATCCTGACCCAAACCCTATAGAGCCTATGTGTGATCCTGAAAATCTTCTGCGCATGACTAGGGAGCAAGCATTGGACCTGTTTGATTACCTAGACAAAATTCCGTCCTTACCCAAAGACGTCGCACAAAGCATTGACGACCTTGAGTTTGACGCCCTGTTTGAGCAAACCCTATTCAGATCTAAGTCAGAAACTAGCTTGGACGAAATAGTCTTTGACTCGAGGAAGTTTCAAGCTTTGATACTTAAGAACATCCCCCAAATCCCTAACCCTCCTAGAGCCATGGCTGCCAGATTCTCCCCCCTCATTCTGCCAGCCCAATTGCATGATTTACCCCAGAATTAGAGCCAGTGGATCAAGCTCTACGATGCTGAAGGGAACGTTTCATCCCATAGGCATCTGGATTGGTTCAACGATTTGGTCGAATTGGAAGAGGTAGATTATGCAGACGCAAAAATGAGGTTGTTCACGCAGAGCCTTTCGGGGGAGGTGAGGAAGTGGTTCAAATCCCTCCCAGCAACAAGCATTCAGGATTTCGCCGCTTTTGAAATGTCTTTCATTACTAGATGGGGAGACAAGAAAAACCCCTTGCAGCTATTGATGCAATACAATAACATGAAGAGAGCGCTAGAGGAAATGGTGCAAGAATTCTCAGCCCGTTTCATGAGGGTGTATAACTCAATTCTCGTCGAAGTCTAGGCACCCCTTGAGGCTGCGTAGCTGCAATACATCGATTCTTTCGACAACGATTTCGCCTTGCTATTGAGAGAAAGAAGATCATCAAATCTAGATGCCATAATAAGCGACACAATTGAGGTCGAGGTAAATATGATGGCATAAGGGAAGATCAAACAAAGATTCAACAAAGGCGATAAGAAACCCCAAGGGGATGCACAACCATCGACATCTCGGTCCTCGAACTACAAGTTCGATTTGATGATGAAGACAATGGAGAAACAGATGTAAAGAATGTCTGTGGGAAACAAACCTGCTGCCCGAGAACAACATGACCCCCCGCCCAAAAATCAGAACCTTAGAAGGGGTCAAGTTCTGCAGATCAGACAGAGGGAGCAAAAAGACCAGGGCGACCAGCAGACAAGGCCTCCATTCCAAAACAATTACGCGGACAAGGAATTTGATCAGATGTTCAGAGACCAAATGCATTGTTGTGATGACAACAACCCATGCGTGTTTTTGACAAAGGGAGAACATGATCAGTACATGAGCGAAAATGATGAAATGATGCTTCAAACGGATGACTCGCTATCCTAGGAAATGAAAGAGTTTAGGAAAGGTTATCACAACGCCATCATGCAGTTTCATAAGAAATACAACCTCAGGAGCAAGGAGGTGCCTAGAGAACCTCAGCAGACAAATCCCATAAGGAAACCTCTAACGAATACCCCTTCCACAAGCCGACTAAATCCAGACAACCCGACCAAGAATGTAGCTAAAAAGGCGAAATGACAGGAAGAGGCCCCGAGGAAAGCAATGGAAACAAGCCGTGAAGCGTGTGGAAAAGAAGTAGAGAAGGTCTGTCCCCCCTTTAACTTTGAGCACAAAATGGCCAAGATCAAAATCTCTGTCCCTTTTAACGAAATTATCAGAAAAGGTGAATATCAAGAGCAAATTATTAAAATGCTAAAAATGGGACAAACTACCGACACTTTGAACGTCCAAGATGATCACTCCGCCATTTTGTTTGGTCCATGCATTGAGAAGACAAGTGATAAATAGGACATTCCTTCGTTACACGTCATTCTCAATATTCATGACATGACCCTGCATAATGCCATGCTGGACTCAGGTGCGTTGCACAACCTCATGCCAAAGGTGAACATGGACGAGTTGGGTTTGGACATCACCAGGCCCTACAAAGACCTTTTCTCTTTTGATTCGAGGAAAATCAAGTTCTTGGGTCTCATCAAAGACTTGGTCATGTCGCTGGCCCAAATTCCTTCGAAGAACATGGTTATGGACGTGATCGTGGCAGACATACCCCCCAAGTTTGGAATGCTGTTATCCAGGTCGTGGGCTGCGAAGTTAAAAGGGACTCTCCAAATGGACATGTCGTACACCACCATTCCCATTTTTTTCCAGGACAGACGGTTATACAGAGAAGTGCTGGTGAAATACATGGTAAGCAATAAGACACAACCAAATAACCATCCTATCTACTCCATTGACACTGAGGTCGACTCCTCCATATTCTACAATGACCTTAGTTTCTAAGAGGAATAATCGACGACTGTCATGACTGTCGACGATAAAGCCGCGCGACAAGCAACAGAGTGCACCGACCCGACGAACCGCGCGAAGAACGAAATGTGGAACATGAGTTTCGATGGTGCTGTCAGCAAGGAAGGGGCAGGGGCCGACGTATGGATAAGCCCTCCCAAGGTAGGCACAACTATGCTTGTACAAGCTGGCTTTCGACTGCACAAAAAACATGGCCGAGTATGAGGCACTGATTTTGGGCCTAAAAGTTTTGAAAGAATTAGGTGCGGAAAGGACATCAGTGCCAAGAGACTCGGAGCTAGTTATAAACCAGGTAAAAGGCATATATCAATCCAAACACCCCAGGCTGAGGGTGTACAATAACCCGATGTTGGGCCTCCTCGAAGAATTCTCGGAGTATAATCTATCGACGATCCCGAGGGAGCAGAATCAGATCGTTGATACATTGGCCACCTCGGCCTCAGTTTTTAAAATTCCCATCTTTCCCAACAAAAAATATGAGATCAAAGTCAAACACAGGTCGGAAATGCCTGATAATATTAAATATTGACAAGTGTTTGAGGACGACAAATAGGTGGAGAGATTCCTCCTGATGAGAGACGAGTTCGCCAACACAAACATTGATGATGAGTGTTCTTGTGACGAAGATGGGAGCGTAGATGCGCCCAGTGATGGCAAACCTTTCCAGAACCAGATAGCAGGAAGGGACATAGTACAACTGAAAAATAACATCATCCCAAAGGGGCTAGTTCCGTTGGAAAAGTTATTTAACGAAAACAATGCGGCTAGAAATCCCAAGATCACTGCAAACGACGAGGATGTTGAGGATTGCAACATTGGGACTCAGGAGAGCCCTAAAATAATCAAATTGTCGAAAACGCTCAGTCTAGAGGTCAGACAAGATTACATCAAGCTCATGAAGGATTTCCCCGATGTTTTCTCTTGGAGTTATGACGACTTAAAGGTTTACGATACCAAGGTGATTCAACACGTCATTCCTCTCAAAGAAGACCAGAGGCCTTTCAAATAAAATCCGAGACGGATAAATCCCCTGTTGCTTCCGCTGATTGAAAAAGAGGTAAAGAAAATCTTCGAAGCTAAAATTATAGTTTCTTTAGGGTTTTCAAAATGGGTGGCCAACTTGGTGCCCGTAAGAAAAAATAGCGGTGAAAAAAGATTGTGTGTGGATTTTTGAAGCTTGAACAAAGTGTCCCTCAAGGACCACTAAGCACTCCCTAAAATGGACTATATTCTGCAAAAGGTGGTAGGGTCCTAGAAGATGTCCATGCTAGACAGTTTTCCGGGTTACAATCAAATCCTGGTACACTCGGATGACAAGGAAAAGACGGCTTTTATGACACCATGGGGGACGTTCATGTATGCTAAGATGCCTTTCATTTTGATGAACACCGGAGCCACTTTCCAAAGGGCAATGAACATAGCATTTGCTGATGAAAAGGACAAGTTTATTGTGAGATGTCTCGATGATATCACGGTGTACTCTGACTCTGACGAACAACACCTCGAGCATCTGAAAAGGGTTTTCCAGAAGTGCAGGAGATTCAGCATATCATTGAATCCAAAAAAGTCACATTTTGGGATGCAAGAAGGGAAGCTGCTGGGACACATCATCTCGAAGGAGGCTATACAAATAGACCCCAGCAGGATTGAAGGAATCCTAAAAATCAGCACTCCGCGTAGCAAAAAGGAGGTGCAGTCCTTCCTGGGGAAGGTAAATTTCTTGAGGAGATTCATCCCGAACCTAGCAAAACTTATAAAACATATCACCTGTATGCTCAAAAAGGGGAAGAAGATCAAATGGAACCCCGAAGATAGGAAGTCATTTGAAGATATCAAGATAGCACTGACTAAAGCTCCAGTGTTAGCCAACCCAAACTTCACGAAGGATTTTATCTTGTTCTCATTCACGTCGGAACACACCATTGCTGACATACTGTTGCAGAAGGACGATAAAAAATTTGAGAAGCCTATAGCCTATTTCAACCAGACGCTGAGGGATTCCTCATTGAGGTATGACATTATGGAGAAATAAGCATACGCCTTAGTAAAATCCCTAAAGGAGTTCATAACATACATACTACACTCCCACGTTATTGCTTACGTGCCCAACAACTCAGTCAAGGATATCTTGACTCAACCTGATCCTGAGGGAAGAAGAGGTAAGTGGATAGCGACCATGCTAGAATACAATCTCGAAATCAAGCCCACGAAGCTGATTAAGGGTCAAGGCCTTGCAAAGATGATGGTGCAGTAAAACTTCGACGTTTTGGGGATCAACTTCATCGCTAATTTGTTAGAGAATCCTTAGGAAGAAACAACTACACAACTATTTCAAAATTTCCTTGATTCACCGTGGTATACAGGCATCATCTACGTGTTCAAAAATCTGCAAGCCCCTTTGGGTTTAAGTAAGACCAAGGACATATTTTTAAAGCTCAAAGCTGTTAAGTTATGCATCTCAGATAACTCGTTGTATTGGAAGGATCCCAGAGGGATATTGCTGAGTTGTTTGCTGGAAGATGATGTGAAACGAGCTATCGAAGAATTATACAAAGGCGACTGCGGAGGACATCACTACTGGAAAACCACTGAGCATAAAATCCTAAGAGAAGGTTATTATTGGCCTAGCATCTTTGTAGACGTATACAAAGAGGTTTCCAGTTGCCACAAGTGTCAGATTTTCGATGGAAGAAGAAAGCTGCAACCCTTGCCGCTGAAACCGATCTCGGTCAAAGCGCCTTTCATGCAATGGGGCTTGGATTTTATAGGAGAAATAAATCCACCCTCCTCAGTGTAGCACAAATGGATACTCACGGCCACATATTACTTCACGAAGTGGATAGAAGCAATTCCAACGAAGCATGCTACTGACACAATCATCATTCAATTTCTGGAGATGAACATCCTGTCGAGGTTTGGATGCCCTATCAATATCATAACAGATAACGTGGCTGCATTCAAGTCCAAGAAGATGGAAAAGTTTTGTCATGATTACAATATAACCTTGGGACATTCTACAATGTATTACCCATAGGGATATGGGCTAGCAAAATCATCAAATAATAGTTTGATCAGGATCATCAAGAGACTCCTACAAGACAACAAGAAATCCTCACATAAAATCTTATTTACGCACTATGGGAAGACAAGGTTATTACCAAGAAGTCCATCTCAGCCTCTCCATTCCAGATCATCTACGACACAGATGTGGTTTTTCCCACCTCACTGGGGTTTCCCGTCAGGAAGTTGCTGCAAGAACAGGAAGCCGATCCAGATGACACGCAGAGGAGAATAAATCAGCTGATTCACACATAATATGTGAGGGAGTAGGTGTACCATCGATCGCAACTCCATCACGAGAGGATGAAGGAAACCTTCGACAAGCACTCGAAGCAGGAGGAATTACAGGCAGGGGATCTGGTGCTGAAATGGGACGCAAGGAATGAAGATAAAGGTAAGCATAGAAAATCCGACAACCTTTGGACAGGTCCATTTAGAATCAGTGCATGTCGAGGGAATAACACTTATCTTCTAGAAGAACTAAATGGAGAGTGCGTTGGTTAGGGGCCTGTAGACGACAGGTTCCTCAAACACTATCTTGTGCAATAAAGTCCGTTTAAGTCACACGTCATTGTAAATAGTCATTTTATTTTTGTCTTCATTTCGAGTCAGTGTGTCGGTAGAAAATTGAAGCCCGAAGTGAAGGCCCTGAGTTTATGCTGCGTCTGGTTGAAACTGTGTCAACAAGTTTAGGTTACGTTTTTTTTTTTTGTTGTTTCAGTGTCTGAAAGTCGAATAAGGCCCAATGGTCAGGCACCTGGTCTACTGTTCTTTGCTACCTCGCTGGGAGGATAACATCCTCGTTGGAGCCAGCTATTAGCACTGTCATTTTTTTGTTAATTATGGTGGGTCTTAATCGGGTTATGTCTGTGTGTCAAAGCATGTGAAATCATGTACCAGACAACGTAGGGGTCGAAGTTGAGCAAGTTTCCAGTTGGCCCTTGGAGTCGGGAAGGGATGTCAGTGTTGGCATAGGGGCAGACCCAGGGTTCAACGCTACAACAAAGAACCAACAAAACCCTCACTGTTGGCCCTTTCGACAACACCTATGAAGCAGGTGAAGTCTCACCTGAGGTAGAGGCAGGGGTGGTTGCAGGACTCCAGTGTTTGCAACCTTAGCTGGGACACATATCTGTGATTGTAATACTTAATAGAGAACTTAACATCGACAGTTCATCAATATTTAACCACTATCTACTCCGTAGATAAAACATAGCATCTCATCATTCATTCAGATCTGGCATATCCAAGTACTTAGCATAAAGGGGTAGATTAGATCTAGAAGAGTCAAGCACTAAACACATTCACATAAGTCAGATCTAACATCCATATACATCGTTAGCACAAAATCATAAACATGTCTATCTATCTATCAAAGCACTTAGCAAGTAAAGACAAAAACACATCAATACATCGCACCAAGCATATCAACACAACATGTACATGGTTCACCCCCACCGTGGGGCTACGTCCACCGACTCTTCTTCTTTATTATCTTTTTCAAGCTTCTTACAGGCACATGGCATCAAAATTCTACTCCGCAGAAGATAGGAGATCTGCGCGCACTACGCCAAATCCTCCTTTTTCGAGCTAGGGTACAACACCAAGCCTTCTTACAATTACTTGCAAATAGCTCTGCAAGTCTCACACAATATGCACAAAGCAGGTACTTAACACTTATCACTCTTACAATCCCTTGATCACACAGATCAGATCTCTTAGCACTTAGCATTACTTACCAACAACTACCACTACTTATTACATCGCCTAGTCTTCTATATATATATATTACAAAAGTGGGCCTAACCATGGGTAAACCCATGGGATGACATTCCCATACCCGTTACATAATCACAAAACCCAAAAAGCCCTAAAAAGGGGTCGAGATCCTGCGATCTCTGCTTCGTCTTGCGCTCCACCTTCAACAGCCTGTCGAAGTCCCAAAATGGGTCAAACATGACCAAGATTCCACAAAACTTGGTCAAGGGCCAACATGCCCCCAACACTCACATGTGACTCGTCCCGAGTCACTCTGGTCTGGGTATTTCTGCTTCAAAAGCCTTGAGCTTGGCTCGAGTTGCTTGGACTTGTTTCTGTGCCACGACCTCTTGTTCAGTGAACTCTTGGATCACTGCGTCGTTGATAGGTCCCTCTAGGTGCTGTTCAGGTACGGTGACAACCTGCTTTAGTTCTGCTCCTCGGCCTTCAACCTCTATGAACAATTGGTAAGCCTTATTTTGTACCGGTTGGAGCCTCTGAGTTACTTCCATAACTCTACTCTGGATAGTATGGATCTGCTGCTGGGCGGTGCATTGCTCTTGAGATATCTTCATTCTTTCCATAGCTGACAGGGCCTTCAACTGCGCTTGTAGTGTCTCTGCGTGCTGCTTCGTTTCTTGGAGCTGTGATTCCAGTGCCTGCAATTCTGGGTTCTCAATGAGTTGCTTGTACATCTGGGAACTGTGATTACGCAGTTGCTTGCAGTCCATGGCAACGGCCTTTAGTCTCTCAATTGTGCTCCGGGCAGTTGCTTCTCTTTGGTCCCTTATATCCTGCGGAGTCTCGGGCACTATGTGGAGCTCTAAGTCTGCTATGCGTTGCTGTAGCTGCTGGATAGCTTCTGTGAGCTACTCTACTTGATGCGTGACTCGGTCCTCTGTCTTTATTTCTATGACTGTCATAGAGCGAAGTGCTCTGTTGACCGCTTCTTTCACTTCGAGTTGCTCCGCGAGCAACTGTTATTTTCCTTGTTGCATTTGTGCTTTTTCTTCATCGAACTTCTCTTGGAGAGCAATCTTTTCCTATTCTATAGCACTGCGTTGTTCTACGAGTACGCCTTGCACTTGCCTCAAGGCCTGGATGGCTTGTTCTATTTCTTATTGTGCTCGTCGAAGGCGAGCTTCGACTGTATCAACTAGTCGGTGAAGTTGGGCTGGCTCATCTCCCAACTCTGGTTCTCCCGATGGCAGGGGCGCAGTGGAGACTGCACGACTGGACTGGAGGGCCTGCTGTAGCCCTTGGAGTTCGACTTCAATTCGATCATACATTTATTCTTGCTTAGCTTCTTGTTTCTCTGCTATTTCCAGTGAAGCGTTGTTCGGGGCTGCTATGATGAAATCAAAATCATCTGAGGTGAGGACAATCTGCATCTTGGTCATGGTGGCTTTCGATTTCTTCCTGGAAGAAGGTTTCAGGGGGGAAACCTTCCTCTTCTTCAAAGGGTCAAACTCGTCTCTGGGTGGTGTTACATTACCTGGCTTCTGTCCAGCTTCTTCTTTATCGTCACTCCCTCGGTCCGGTGATACTGAAGCAGTCTTTCCTGAGGCGCTGCTTACATCTTGGACCTCTTCAGTCTTCTTTCTTCTGTAGGTTTTGGGTGTATTTTGTTCTTTATGCGTGTCCTCTGGGCTATCAAGGTTAGACATATCTACAGGGTTGGCAGGTATAAGGAGGTTCGTAGACCATTCCTTAGTGATCTCCTCGAGCTCTTCTTCCATAAGCTTATAATATGACTGGAGCTAGTCCTTGTGTTCATTTGCTCGCGCTGTGATGTAGATGAAGTGCTGATCTGTGCTGGACTTCATCAGAGGTCAGAATCTCTATAAGGTGTTCGGAGTCATGCAAGGCTCAACTTCGATGGCTCTCTTTAGCTGGAGGTAATATGTATGAAACACGACATTTGACTACCACTGTTTATTCATATCAGTTGAATACCAAAGGGTAGCGAACTTCGCAGCAAGCGGTTCGAACGATTCTATATCCGAGAAGGTCGCACCTTCTGACATCTCCCAGGTGACAAAGGAAATGAGGATCAAGAGCCAGCTAAATTGAAATTCATAACCTTGATCCTGTGCTTCTCTGCAGTCTGGTTCCAACTGATTAACCAGGTACTTCGCCCAGTTCATCTGTAGGCCTTCTGCGCACTTCCCTGCGAGGTAAACGACAAAGTCGGTGACCTGTGTAGGTCGATTCTTCCTTACTAACTTTCCAGCTATCAGTTGACATGCTAGGCACACTGCGCTGCTTTGGATGGAAGCTACCTTGTAGCCTCGTGTCCCTTTCTCAATATCGCCGTATGTGCCCTTGATATTCTGAGCTAGTGCACGATCTGCAAATTTTCCTGGATAAAATTCCTGTGGGTCGGGTCCTTGCATTCTTAGTCCTGTGATCCTGTGGATCAACGTTGGTTCGACTATAACACGACGGTCCAGCCATAAGTAGCCACCATGGTAGCAAGAGAGTAACAACTTGACACATGCATTGACTTCCTGGCGTCTATCGAAGTGTGGGATCTTCATGACATTCAACAAAGTGTACTGCGCGAGGTTCATCGTCCACGACTGGGGGATTATCTTTGAATTCTTCCCCTTCGTCCTGGTCAGGTACTTATATAGGGAGATCATACCATAGATCTTGCAATCTCCAAGGTTGAAGTCACTGAACTTCAATGCTGTGATCTTGTCCTGGTATGCTCAAACTGCGCGTATCCCCTTCGGGAGGTACGCAGTGACTATGGTGTACTCGAAATCTCTTGGCACACTATCACGATTCACCGTGCCAACCAGAGGCGGGATGTAATCGGGCAATATGGTCGGAATTGGCTTCACATTTGCAAGGTCGTCCTTGTGCTTGGTTCTCTTGTCCACTGATGGCCGGGATGGTCTGGCTCCGCGAGCAGTCGATGGAGAAGCTTTCACTGTTCTCGTCGAGGAATCGTGTACACCTGCAGACATTGACATTACTCTTTCAGTCATGAGGTCAATGAGAACTTATTCAACAACTTTCTCTGCTGTGCTGAACTTGTCCGACATACACGCTCGAGGTGGGAAATCTTTGGTTCAAGGAGTAACTAAGACACTGTAATGGTATAGAGGGCGATAACGCAATAATCAGTGTGAAAAAATTAACGAGTCCGCGGGATCAAATTCACGGTTAGCAAAAGTGTTCTCGGTGCATGGCGCGATGGCATAAATAGATAACTTGGCAATGGATCTCTTGCAACGGGCGAGAAGCCTTCATTAACTCTTCTCTGTTCGTTACGACGCGGTCCAACGGTCTGGTGTTGAACCATAAATGCCTTTCTGCCCATTCAGGGGGTCGGCCTAATGGTTATACCATTCCCAATGACTATATTGCTTCGCCATGGTGAAGTGCCATGTGACGATGTTCCGTGATCCTGACGAAGTTCCAATTTTGCAAATTTTCCTTCTGTGAAGTTCCCTCTGGGACCTTCTATAACTTGTTGATCTTAGCTCTTTTCTTACTTAGTTTTCTAGCCTTCTTTCCAGTGAACTTCGTCTCGGTATTCCTTTTTCCATTCTGATTCTTATCTTCTTTTGGCATAGTTACTTCGCGATGTTGAGATTCTTTCCTAATACTCAGGGGTAATACTCTATCGGTATCTGGAATAGGTACTTTAGTCTTCTGTGGGTCTTCTAGTGTTCTTCTAGCTTCAACATTCCAGTTTCTGGTTTGAAATAGCTTTGCTTGGTTCTCTTATTCTTCAATCAAGTGTGCGATCCTTCTAGTCATGAAATCTTTTAACTCTTTCTTCTTCTGCTCTAAAATTGCTTCTTCCTTCCGCTTGGCCTGATCTCTTTCAATCCAAGGCTTTCCTAGTAACATAGCAAATAGTGCGCTGTCCTTAGTAAATTTAATAATCTCAAAATCTTCCTCTGTCGAAGTTCTATTGGCATTCATAGATATCCGGGTGAGCTTTCCACATAGGTTTATCAGCTTTCCTCTAAATATCCCTATTCCTCCCAATGAAGGAGTCATTCTTCCCTAAAAGTTCCCAAGTTCTTTCTGTCATGATATTCACTTGTGTTTCCTCATCTAGAACACAGTCAATGTCGAAGTCTCCTATTCTTGCTTCTATGGATGCTTTTTCTTTGAAGATCTCTGATAATCTGACATGTCGATGGTCATTCAGGGTTTCTTTCATCTATAGCAATACTTTCTCTGATTCTTTTTGGGGTTTTGTCATAATCATAATTTCTGGATCTGCCTTAGGGTTTTCTTGTCTCATGTTCATTTCTTCAAGCTTAGCAATCATTCTAGGGCAATCCAATACTTCATGGTCCATAGATTTGCAACAAAGACGACTAGATCCTCTGCCAGGGCATTCCTTAGCAAGATGTCTCGATCTTCTGCAACTGTAACAGAGGGTTAATCCTCTCTTTCTTTTAAATGATCCCCAACTCTTCCTGTACTGCGTGCTAGGATCATAGTAGCTAACCTGCAAACATTTCTTTCTAGGATCCTGCATCCACTTGTTAGTCCAAACATTCTTTCTATGCATAGGTATAACATATCTTTCACTATTCTTATCAGATCTATTCATATCAAACCTTGTTTAATCTATTAGAGCCCTAGTTTTCAAGCTAGGACATAATCTATCAAACATACCTAGATCCATACTGTTGAAACAAAAATTTCCACTTATCTTACTTCTACAGAGCACAAAGCTTTCAGATCTAGAACTTTTCACTATTCCTACTTTTATCAGAGCACAAAGCTTGCAGATCTTACCTCTTTTCTTCAGATCTGACCTCTTTTCTTGGCACAAAGATTCACAGGTCAAGTAGAATGTTGCACATTAGGGCAACAGATCTACGCACAGAGCTTCCACAGTTTCAGGTCGAATCTTTGCACAAAGCTTCTTCTTCCTCAGTTCCCAACAATCACAGTTTCAGGTCCTGACAACAGAACCATTTGTTGTCACAGGGGCAGACCCAGGGTTCAATGCTACAACAATGCACCAACAAAACCCTAGCTACCAGCCCTTTCGGAAACACCTGTGAAGCAGGTGAAGTCTCACTCGAGGTAGAGGCAGGGGTGGTTGCAGGACTCCAGTGTCTACAACCTTAGCTGGGACACATATATGTGATTGTAATACTTAACAAAGCACTTAACATCGACAGTTCATCAATATTTAACCACTATCTACTCTGCAGATAAAACAAAGTATCACATCATTCATTTAGATCTGGCATATCCAAGTACTTAGCATAAAGGGGTAGATTATATCTAGAAGAGTCAAGCACTAAGCATATTCACATAGGTCAGATCTAACATTCATATACATCATTAGCACAAAAGCAGAAACAAATCTATCTATCTATCAAAGCACTTAGCAAGTAAAGACATAAACACATCAATACATCGCACCAAGCATATCAACACAACATGTACGTGGTTCACCCCCACCCTGGGGCTATGTCCACCAACTCTTCTTCTTTATTATCTTTGTCAAGCTTCTTACAGGCACATAGCATCAAAATCATGCTCGCAGAAGACATGAGATTTGCGCGCACTCCGCTAGATCCTCCTTCTTTGAGCTAGGGTACATCACCAAGCCTTCTTACAATTTCTTGCACGTAGCTCTCCAAGTATCACACAATATGCACAAAGCAGGTACTTAGCACTTAACACTCTTACAATCCCTTAATCATGCAGATCGGATCTCTTAGCACTTAGCATTACTTACCAACAACTACCACTACTTATTACATCGCCTAGTCTTCTATATATATTACAAAAGTGGGCCTAAGCATGGGTAAACCCATGGGTCGACATTCCCATACCCGTTACATAATCCCAAAACCCAAAAATCCCTAAAAAGGGGCCGAGATCCCGCGATCTCTGCTTCGTCTTGCGCTCCACCTTCGACAGCCTGTCGAAGTCCCAAAATGGGTCAAACATGACCAAGATTCCACAAAACTTGGTCAAGGGCCAACAATCATAGTCAAAACATGTGTAAAATCTATGAGTCTGTTCCCAGAGAGCCGGGTCCTGTCATAAAAGAAGTTTTTATGTGCTTCAGGTCGAGGCAAGTTGTTCAACATAAGTCGAGTTGACAAGTGCAGTGACCATCATCAACTCATTATGAAGTCTGGAAGAATGAAAAATCACGGCGCTCGTATCACATATGCCTTGCAACCCTTATCAACTGTATATTACACGCCCAGAAGCATACTCATCACACAGACGTGCCACATAAAATCTTCAGTTCACTTCATAAAATCCAATCACCATGAATTCAGTGTTTCCTGGCAGGATTCCACCTCCTGCCCGCTTTGTTATAAATTTTGGATGTTTTGCGTGAATTCTACTCACCAACCAAGCTTATGCACTGTTTGTAGTTCTTCTCGTGAGCCCAAGCTAATCATGATTTCTTCCTTGGGCCTTGACAAGACCACCGCGCGTAAGACAAATACGTGTTGCACCATGACAACCTCCCAAAACATAAGAAAGGGCGCACGAAGTGGAAGAAGCACCAGGCCCGAGCCCCAAAGCGACTAAGATTCGTTCTTACTCACAGCGGGCATCCCCAAGGATCTGAAGGGAGATTTCCCCCTACCAGCGAAAAGTGATTGGGATTCGTTCTTACTCACAGTGGGCATCCCCAAGGATCCGAAGGGAGATTTCCCCCTACCAGCGGAAAACAATGATATCACACCGCGCAGAGACTAGAGTGGAAGATACTGCACAAGAAAGAAGGACATTGGGAGCCCTGTCTTCCAAATAGTAGACACCCCGGAGAAGGGGCAGGCCAAAGAAGAACAAGGAAGCTGGTGAAACACGAGTCCCAAATGAGCCACACGCGAGATCAGCCGCCAAAGTACTACTTATGCACGCTATTTGGCTAGAGCCTGTTGAAGGTTCAAGTCGAGAAAGATGGAGAAAAATGAGGAGGACAGATGCCATGGGCACTGACGTTCGAGAGCCGTCTCAGTAGCTGAAACAGGCGCAGCTCGCTATCGCCGAACTGTACCAGGAAAATAGAGAACCAAGACAACAGTTGGCAGCAAAGACCCTTGAAGCGTCATCATCACAAGGCTGCGAGGGAAATGTGACGTGGCTCAAGAGAAAGCTCCGGGAAGCGTAGGATACGATCGTATAGCTGCGCGAAACACATAGGATGTCAGAAGAAAGGAATGTGGAGCATCTCAGAGAATGTGAAGTAACCGTGGAGAAAGTCCGCGCAGCTCTTGCCAGTGCGCACAAGAAACATGATTGACCGACTTCACTCTTGTATTCTCAGACATGGTGCGAGTCTTGACAATTTTGAATAAAGCATCGCCTGGGGACGATTTTTTCATTTTGGTAATCATTGTGACAATCAACAGTCACTCGTCACGTACGCACCCCAACAAATGAGCACGCAGTCGAAATCAAGGCCGTTACAGTGGATGGCGGGAGTCTGACAGAGCACTTGAGCGTTCTGATACCCTGTTAAAAGAAGGCATCGACACATCACTTTTTCCCATGACGAAACTTTGCTGATAACCGAACCCCCGTGTCAAAGACAAGCGGTTATGACGCGACCGAATACAGTTGGTTCCTATTTTTGGAAAGAGGTCATGCAAGAAGTCATTGAACATAGGGCAGGTATTTTCCTAAATTCTAGGATAGTAGATAGAAAGCAGGGCAACCCAAGTGACGTCCTTGCCTATATATTTTGTCCTTTCAATGTAAGCCAGGTTGGTTGGCAAAGTAGTGTAGACAGTGTCTATTGAATGTAGTTTAAGCTCGATTGAAATTTAATGCAAAAGTCCCGAAGCTTTGATGAAAAGATTCTAATTGTAGCAGTTGGATGTATTGTTTTCTTTCTTTGCGTACATACTTCCTGTATTCTTTGTTCATATCTATTTATGTCTGAATCAGAACACAATTTCGAACTTGGGATTCACCGCGCAACGCCCCATTTTCGCGCCATTCAGACAAACCGTGTTTCCTCTAAGTTAACTCCGAATTCATCCTCGACGGTGCTCCGAGTTGCTTCATGTGTTTTTCCCCCTCGGCATATACAACGATTTTACACTGAAGATTGCCGCTTACTTATCCTTTATCCTCTCAAGTTCAGTCACCAAGTCATTGGTTTCTATTGTTTTCTTAAATCGACTCCATAGCCCAAGGTATTACTCTCTTGCGCCAATAGAACCATAAATTTATTATTTGAAAGTGTTAAATCTAGCCGACAGTTTAAAGCTATATCCTGTATCGAGACAAAGTCTCCCTAGAGAGCCCTCTCCAGGTCCAAAAGGCTAGTTTCAGATCTCAAAGTTGGTTGAAATAGTTACCTCATCGTTTGTTTATCACCCGAACAAATTTACAGAGTGCTAAGAACTTCAACATGCATTTTTCTTCTAATTATCTTTGAGCTGGGGAGAAGACAATGCATTGACATACTATAGTTCTACAACAATAGAGAAGATTAGTACTTCTTGAAGAATTCTTCTAGAACAATGGTACTGCTGATCAATAAGGATGACAAAGAGTACCGAGGAATAAGGACGATGAATCATTGACTCTCTTGCTTCTGTAGCATTGTTTCTTGACTTAATCTTCAAATCATTTTTTCAGTTGTTTTGTACTCTGTCCATCTGCAACTTTACGAAAAGTCTTGATGTTGTTGGTTAGCAGCTTAAGTTCTTCCATGGAAAGCTCCTAGGAGCTTGAAATTCAGACATATTTCATTCAAGGACTCAACATTGCATGGTATTGCACTTTCTTTTCTTTGGATGACTTGGTGACATTCCATTTCCATAAAAATGATGCAATGACGCCAAAATGACAAGCTATTTTATTACCCTACAATTGAAATTACTAGAGTAACAAGATAGATTGTGCATTAAATTGTCAACCTGGGGTCCTAAGGCTTGCGAGATTCCATGCAATGTATACGCAAGCGCCAAGTTCTTTACTTTCACTAGTTTTATAATATGCATCTATAAAAAGGAAATTGCATCACCACACTCCATAAATCCAAAACTAGCTCAATCACGCTTGGAAATGATCATGTACTTGAACATTGACTATGCTAATTGGAAAAATAGCTCCTTTTTCCATACATCATAGCTCCTATTGTTGGAAAAATATGATAACAAATAATCTATGAATTGAAAATGCTATTGCATAAAATTAAAACACACTTGCAAAATTAAACAAACTTGCATAAATCACGAATTAATAAAAGGAAATTAACTGTAAAGGAAATCAAGCTGCATAAATAAATAAACATACATGAACATAAATGAAATATTACCACACAACACTCTGTTCTATTGGAGTGAGCTTTGCCTCCTAGAAGAGGGCATCGAGTTTAAACTACAACAACACAAATGAAATCAAATCATACATTAAACAAGAAAATATCAAACTATAATTGATATTAGATCAATATTTCATGAATTTGTCTACTATGCCATGATAGATTGGACGGTATGCTCTAAGCATCCCCCTCTAAGATCATAGATTTCACTCTCTTTTATACATGAGCTTGCTTAAAACAAATATCTAAATATAAACCCACTTGAGGATAAAAGATTCTCAAGTGGTTACAACAATTTACTAAATTTACTAAATTTAATAACTCATAACTAAATGCATAAATAGTTCCAAGATTTTTGCTACACCCATAAATTTCTTTGTTGAGCAATGAAGATGGGAAAATATGTTTTGAATGCTATTGCAACTATTTTCCAAGTGTCAAGGATGAATTTGGATGAGGCGGCTATAACAATGTATTATTGACCAATCCACATGAGTTGTAGCTGCCCAAATGAATTTGGAACTCAAGGGTATATGGAAAAACGAAATTCCACATGTAGGCATGTAGAAATCCACCCTCCAATAATTAAAACCAAAAAAATCATCTTTTATTATCTTCCCCAAGTGGTTGTAGCATTGAATTCATGTCATATTTTATTGAACCATTCCCAAAATGGATGCTTGATTGTTGTTCGCCCCCTTTGGATTCATGGCTTGCAAGAACACAATTAATCGTTGAAATATAGGTTGGAAAGTAAGCAACATCTTCAATTGAACTCTTCAAACCAAGTAATTGTCTGATGCCCATTAATTGCTAACTAGAATATTCAACAACATGCATTCTATGGTGACATCGCAAGTTTTGTAGAAACAACTTGAACTCATGAGAACCCCATAGTTGTATCTTATGGTTCTGCAACAACGATCACATGGTAACAATAATGACTTAGATTTGTGGCGAAGGATGTGCAACAACCATGATTCATGGATCTGTAGCAAAGGAAGATATGGTGAATAAGATATCATGGATCCGTAGCAATGGTTATGTGGTGGTTGTAGTTCTTGGATCCATAGCATATGAACCTTTGAAACAATATCTTGTAACTTATCTACACATGAGCCATTACTTCAAAAGTAAATGAAAAATACACTACTTCCCCTAATTTTAATAAAAAATCCAATGAAATACTAAAATAAATGCAATGGAAAAACACCTTGAGATTAATCCAATGTTTGAGCATTAAAAAGGATAGATATGGAGTTATGGGTAAGCAAAAATGGTTTATAAATAAGGAAAAAACGACAACAAAAGATGGTTAAAACATGACTCATCACTATGTATTTCCCATGTCAATGATCAACAAGAGGTCGATTGGGTTACGAGTTCCACCAACTATTCTATCCTATTGCAAAATGGTTGAGCAAGGTGGTTTATACAACATGTAAACACACCAAGGTTCATTTTTACATTAGACTACTTTTGAGCATTTGACTTCAGTCTACAAATGATAACTATTAAAACTAAAAATACATCCATAGAATGTAGTACTATGGAATGTTAGGTAGCTAAAGAGGTAGTGGAGGCCATCCAATGTAAGGTGGACTAGGTCCAATATATTATTAAATAAGACCCACTATGGTAGTTAGATATAATAAATGGGTAGTTAGATATAATAAATGTAAGAGGACTTCTTAGAAGGTTTTGCTTCTAGAAGATTCCTCCTTTAGAATGTTCTTAGGTGATGGTAACACTATTTAAAGGGGTTCAAGCAATGTAATGGGATATGGAGAGAAGTATTATAGTGTGAGTGGTATCTCATTAGGAGGTTTCCCCCCCTCAAAGAGGCAAGTGAAAATGAGAGGATCTCTTCCATAATAGGATCCATTGTATGGTGTTGCCCTAGCTCAAGGGTTTTCTATAATAAAAGTGTGGTTTCTTCTATATTTCTCTCTGGATCTATTGTGTATTCAGTATTTGTAGATCTACTCAGGTACTTAAAAATTGGTATCAAATCACTTTCCTTGGCAGGCATTGTGGGCATATATATATATATATATATATATATATTTTAGCAGATTTATTTTTTCGGAGAAAAAAATGAAGAGGGACATGACATTTTAGACTATTTGTGTAGGTTTGGGTGCAAAATTTGCATAAACCGGTTGTATATCTGAGTTCCTCTCAGAAGAACACCCAAGTTAAAAAAAAATTGTATGAAACAGAGTCCAGGAAGTAAAGTTATTTTCATTTTAAAATCTGCAATTTTCAGGGTTTTTTCCGTGGACGACTGTGTGATTTTTCTGATTTCTGTAGTAGCTAGAGCTGAATTTCCCCAAAAAAATTATAGATATGAGTTCCTCTCACAATTTCACCCAAATTCAAAAAACAAATCATCCGAATTGGAGTTATGGAAGTGAAGATATCGCTGATTTAAAATCAACCATTTTTTAGTGTTTTTCATGACGATGACGGGACTGTAGACTCCAAAACTTTTCACAGGTGCTCAGATTGCTACAATATCAGACACATTGGATAAAGAATTTCCAGAGATTTCTTTTGGTATATTTTATGTGGTGTTTCCAATGGATGTGCACTCTCAAACCCTCAAGGAAATTCTACACACGATTGAGACATTCAAATCCCAAATGCATGACACATTGCATAACTTTCAAGAAGGTGTCAGGGATGATTTTCGTAGTATTCATGAGTCCTTGGCGAACATCCAAAAGAAATATAATTTGGTGAACATCATGGATGAATATCATCAAGAAATGTATGCTTGGTATGCTTTGGAGGACGATTGTGATGATTGGTATATGGATAGTTGTCATTTATGGGATGAAAATGACTTCCATCTTCTATTTGATGACTCTACTCCCTCTCAGGTAGAGAACTTTCTAGAGAGTAAACACAATCATTCTCTGCATATTCTTCTTCAGTTTTATTATTCTCCAGTCGCAGTGAATGTATTTTTTGTTGGTTCTAAATATTTCGATCCACATGACCAATGTCAATCTTTAGAGCATCATTTTCAGTTGGTTCCCAAGTTCCAATATCTTCAACGTGGAGTTCACATGAGCACTTGGACATGGGACCCAAGTTCACAGTGGCAGTTCAACTACTTCAACATAGTGGCTCACATTTATACATGGGACCTTGGTTCTCTAGTCTTCTTCAACATTATGGTCCACAATTATCCATGGGACCCCTGGTATATGGTTGTCCACCCTCATAACAAGCGTTGAGGACAACACTTACATAAGGGGGATGAAATGTTAGGTAGCTAGAGAGGTAGTGGAGGCCATCCAATGTAAGGTGGACTAGGTCCACTATATTATTAAATAAGGTACACTATGATAGTTAGATATAATAAATGGGTAGTTAGATATAATAAATGTAAAATGACTTCTTAGAAGGTTCTGCTTCTAGAAGATTCCTCCTCTAGAATGTTCTGCTTCTAGAAGATTCCTCCTCTAGAATGTTCTTAGGTGATGGTATCACTATATAAAGGGGTTCAAGCAATGTAATGGGATATAAAGAGAAGTATTGTATTGTGAGTAGTAGCTCATTAGGAGGTTTCCCCCTCAAAGAGGCAAGTGAACATGAGATGATCTCTTCCATAATAAGATCCATTGTATGGTGTTGCCCTACCTCAAGGGTTTTCTATAATAAACATGTGGTTTCTTCTATATTGCTCTCTGAATCTATTGTATATTCGATATTTGTGGTGATTATATTTGCATATCTACTTAGGTACTTAACATACTCAATAACACACCATAACAACATAATATTTACCCTATAAACCTAGATGGGAAAACGAACAAAGATGGGTTCTATTTTATGCTCAGGAATTTAAAACTAGAGTCATTCATTCTCAATAGAGATTTGTGTATTCTCACTCACTGACAATAT